>RJWT010002010.1:0-43526 GCA_004365215.1 Cuniculus paca | reverse complement strand
CCATTCTGTAGGCTGTCTCCTCACTCTGTTGTTTCCTTTGCTGTGCAGGTTTTTTTTGTTCTGTTTTGCTTTGCTTTGCTTTAAGCAATTTATTTAACTGAAATGGACTTCCATTTATTTAATTGAAGTGACTTCCACTTTATTTTGATACACCTTTTCCCCATGGTGATTTACAGGATCTTCAAGCCAATATAAATATGTCATAAATATTCGGCCATTTGGGTATACACCTACACAATACCTCAGCAGTATCTTTCAGCAAGAAAAACACTGAAGAGTAAAGACCACAACACAACTAACTAGGTAGAATGAAAATCTGCTCCAAACATTTGTTTCTGAGGTAAATGCACCACATCTGTTCAAGAATGCCATCCTTAAAACACGGGATGATTTTTTATTTTTAAGTAGAGCCTAAGAACACTTAGCCACCAATCTGGTACTAAATGGAGAGCTCCATCCCCAGCTTAAGCCATGAATTCATAGGGAATAGGTTCCAACAACTCAGGCTCCTTCCCATTGGTTCTCACAAAGTGTGCTTCTCTGGGCGGGGCAGGCTGGAGCTTTAGTTGAACCCAGGTACCTTTCTCTTTGGCTTCCTTCTTTTTCTGATCATTTTCCTTGACACGTTTCAGGAAGCTATCACAGCGCTTTGAGTGTTTAATATGCTCAATATGCACATTAATCCTCTTGGCAAGGATCTTGCCCTTAATTTGCTTGTTTACAACGATGCCAACAGCATGCTGGGTAACATTGTAGACTCTTCCTGTTTTGCCACAGCAACATTTGTGTGGCGTTCCTTTTTGCACAGTACCCATTCCCTTGATGTCTACAGTATCACCCTTTTTGTAGATTCGCATGTATGTGGCCAAAGGAACAACCCCATGTTTTCTAAAAGGCCTAGAGAACATATACCGGGTTCCCCTCCTCTTTCCCTTTGTGTTCGTCATTTTGGCAAATTACTGGAAAATGGCCGTTCCGGCCAAAAGGAAGGATGTAGAACTTTCTTAACAATGTAACAGTTGAATATGGAACATACTTTCCTATGAAAATATTTTCCACAATTTTATAAGTCAAAAGATTTCCCTCTTCTCCAGCAGTCATATAACATAGCCCTTAAAGTTCCTTAAGTGAGTATGAAAATTTAACGGACATTTACTAGTTCCCCAATAAATAAGAGAATAATGAGTCACAGAAGTTAAGTAATTTGTCTCAAATAAACAATATACAATATTAATCAGTAATTTTAAACTTCATTTTCTAAGCATCTTGATCCACACGTTAATGCTAAAGGTGTATTATTTACTCATTTCCTCAACAGGTACAGACAACTGGAAAGTGTCATGTGAGCTACAAAGATAAATGAGACATATTACGTAGCCCCAAGAATTGTATAGTAAAAAGGAAGGAAAAACATATGCAGAAATTTTAAGGCAGAAGTTGTTGTTGAGTAAAGAACAGAGTTGAGAGCAAGGTGTGTGACCTCAACTTCTTGCCAGGAGAATTGTTATTTTCAGTGTCTTGAAGAATGAGTAGAATTTTATGAAGAAGGCACACCAGCTAGAGGAAATATGTAGATACACAAATGGGAAGTACAGAAAACATTTGGTGGAATAGTGGGAAACTGAAAAGGTAGGTCGATCTATTAGATGAAGGAGTTGAATAGGGCCCAGTGCAGGTTTTTGACTGGCAGTAGCATGAGCTTTGTTGAAATATGGGACCACTGTCCTGGCAATGCTGTATTGGAGTAGCTGTGAAATAGACAGACTCAAAATGGAACACCAATGGTCTGACTAGTACGATACTTCAGACAAGAGTTAATGAAATTCTGAATAAAGATATTGATATTGGGAATAAATAGGAGGCATCTGATTTAAATTTTGTTTGAAGAAAGGAAAAGATTTTTCCCCCTGCTACATGATATTTGAAACTATTATTTGCCATTGCCACCTTAGCAAGGTGTATTTTAAGAGATTGGCACCAATAAAAGGATCATCCTCTATTTAAGAGTATTATAACCTTTCTGAAAAATGTGAAATGATAGAAACTACATTTTAATTTGGGCAACAGATAACCCCATTCAAAAGCTCAGCATTTATTAGAACTCTCCTTAAAGGAAAATACAAATCTGATTAGTGTTCTAAGAACTGCAAAGGAAAAGCGGGGAAACTGATGTTAAAAATAAATACTATCTCGTCTCACAGAATGCAAAGTACAGCTAAGTGGGGTAATTTTGCTAACCATTTAATAGGAAAAATATAGATAATAGCAGCTAAAATAAAAATAACAGTTTTCTTTAAATCTTTACATTTTATAGTTCTGAGAGACCTGATGCCTCACCTGGCCCAGATCTATATCACTTTACAGAAGTAGATCATCGTTTACCTAGATGTTAAATAATTTTCCAATCACATAGCTGCTTAAAAGTAGACTTGATACAAGAGCCTGGGCCTCTGACTTCTGGCCTACATGTCTCATTTCTAGACAGGAAGAACAGTGCTGGGCTCTAAGTTTGGTACTCAAAATATTTCAGCGGGGTCAGTGTCTCCCGGGAGCTTGTTAGAAATGCAGGCCTCACACCTCCTACTCACTGAAGCCTCATTTCAAAGAGCTATTCGGGTGATTCCCATACATGCTGCAATGTGAACAACATTGTTTATGGTGTCACCAATAGCCCTGGCATATTCTACATCTAAGCTGTGTGTTGTAGTCAGGGGTTGCAAGAACAGTTACATACGGGACACATAATTTATAGCATTATTTATATTGGTCACCCAAGGAGTCAAATCCAAGAAGTGCAGGACATCTTACTAAACACCAAAGACCTAGAGAATCCAACCAAGGGCCTGGATCCCACAGCAATGTCCTGCATGAGGCCAGCCAGAGGCCTAGAGCCCACAACAATGACTCCTGCAAGTCTGTTTCACAGATCTGCACTAGGAAGACCCAAAGGTCAGCAGTGGAAGCTAGAAAGTCTATACCAGCGGGGTGAAGGATCTGTGCCAGTGGGTTGAGGGTTCTGCAGTGGAACCAAGAAGCAACACTCACAGTAAGAACCAGGGCTCCCCTGAAAAGTACCGCAGCCATCCTCAGCGATAATGAGGTCCCAAGCTCCTCCAGTGATGAGAACAGCTGAGTACATATCACGAAGCCAGCGTGACAACTTCTCTTGGAGATTAAACAGCACGCATCTTCCCCTCCAGAGACAGGAAGTGATGCTCAAATTAAGGACCAGAGTTCCCCCAAAGTGAACCACAGCCACTCTCAGCAACAAGGTCCCAAGCTCCTCTGATGGTAACAGCTGAGTTTGTATCAGGGGAGCCAGCGCGACAAGCTCCTTCAAGAGAACCAATGGCTCCAAACAACAACACTTAGGAGAACCCACAACGCTGTTCTTCCTCTCTAGGTCTCCTTTTTATGCTGGCAATAGTCCTAGGTGGGCCATCCACACTCAGCACCACGCTGATTCACTTCAGCTGGTGTTTAAGTTGACCACCAGTGACATCCACTACATTTTGCATTAATTAAACAGAAATAACCTTGCTGTGCTTGGCTCCCTTGTGGCTTACTGAAACCCGTGGCGCACTGAGACCTGTCCCCATGGGATGACCCATTGAACACCCTTCTCCTACTGCACTGGAATTCTTTGCCCACTGACTGTGAATCTGTAATTCTCCAGGAAAACTAGTGATTAGCAGAAATCAGTATTCATTCATAAGAATCTGAAATATATCAGAACCTAGGGCTTTGAGTTTGAAAATAACTAAAGATTTGGTTTATTTATTTATTATTTATTTATTTATTTATTTATTTTTCTAAATCCAGTAGAAACATTTTGGTTTTGATCACTGGCAACTCACTGAATAATCATAAACTTTTATCTTATAACAGCATATATTTGGATATCTAATTACTGAAAGGAGACTTGGTGGTTCTGGTTGTCTCTTGAGGTTTGTGAAATATAGAATATTTAGGGGGCTTATTAGATTTATGAAGGAAATATGATAATACCATTATTCTCTCTGAAAGTAGTTCTAAATCCCTTAAATACTCTATAGCACTATAACTTTTAGTGTCCTACCTAGATCAGTTTAAAGATACAACCAACAATGGCTCAATGGGAATTAGATTCAGATTCTCAATTTTAAAATCTGTGCTTAACACTTGCCTATGAGCATTGAATCAGTTCATCTCATTTTGCCATCAAGTATCTACCTTCGTCACGTATTTTTGCATTAGGAAAATAATGAGAGGGATTGATTTCACTGGGCATTAAGAAGTTTTTAAATAGCCTTTGTTAACATATCCAGTGCTGATATTTAGTTTTTATATTTATTTACTACTACCATTAATAGTCTCATAGTTAAGTCAAACCCAGTTATTAGGCTGATGTATAATTTAGAATCTGAAAGCATTTTTTAAATAGATGATTTTGTGAGACATTTGTATGAAAAGATTTAACACTGGAAATGTATTTGTTTGATGGAAGAAATGACTATCTGGCTTTGCAGTGTGCACCATGGTAGATATATCTCCCTTTCTCCCAAGTGAGCGTGATATGGTCTAACACATTAATCTAAAGAGACACCTTCTGTCTTCCGTCTTCTTAAAGTGAATTAGTTCTACAGTTGTAATTTTCTTTCCAGAACTTTAAATTTCTAGGGAATTAAGGTTACTGCCAAGATTCAAGGGACTCCTTCTTTTCACTGATTTAAAGCTGTATTTCTTAAAACCCAGTGCAGCCAAATTTCCATTCACTATTACTGGACTTTTCAATATTATATTTGAGGTTTTAAGCTGAGTTCTAAAAGGATCTCAAAACTTGAATCTTTTTATTTTTCCAACTGATATAAAACACTTAGCATAGAAACTAAGCGATACCGTTTTGTGAGTTAGGGAAAAAACTACCTTATTTAACAGCAGTGATTGGGTCAGAACTTAATCCCCATGGTCTTTTTAGAACTTTAAGTCAATGTTTTTGCTAACATACTTTGAAAATGTTTGTACATTTTTAGATATCTAAAATATTTAATCATAAGCTTAAGTAGCTGCAAAGGATATTGTAAAGGTGAACAGTATGTCATAAATATTGGTACTTGTGCAATAAAATTACTACTTTAAGATATTTTTATGATTGTAAAATATTTATTGATCTGTCATTAAATTACTGTAAGACACAGAATTTATAAAGTTCTTCTAGATTGAGTTATCAGTTATTATTGCTATGCCACTGCTTAAAACAATACAAATTTACAGGGCCAGGGTTATAGCTCAGTGGCACAAGTGTCTGCCTGGCAAGCGGAAGGTCCTGAGTTTGATTCCTGGTACCAAAATAAACAAAAATAAAATAAACCACAACTTTAGCTAAATAATCATTAAGTATTAAAGATAAATTTTATTGACAGTGCATTTCTTGAGATGAATCAATGTCTTTTTTATTTAATGTAAAATAAACATAGATGCAGTCAGAAACAATTGGTCTGTACATAGGATCTTATTTACTTTCATTAACTGGAGATTAAAAAAAATTGGAGATAAAAATAGTAAACATTTTAAGATGAGGTTTTTACCAAATTATAATAAATAATTTAAATAGTTCTTGATAAAATCACTTTAATTCATTAAATAACAAACACCAAAGAGGAAGACCTCATAGAACTTTTCTCTAGTATATCTGTAACATTTTAGATAAAATTTCACTAATAAATTTGAGAGTTTAAAAATTTCAACTCTGTTTAAATAATTAATTACACTAAGCTATACTACTTTGGCTAAAGATCCTTTCCTTTCTGTCTAATCATGTGTGCTAGGCATAAATAACAGTAAGAGTTGAAGAGAGCTCCTTATATTTAAATGCAATGCAGGAGAAGACATTTTTAATAGTCAACATTTCTTCCTAATGTTATATTACTTTGCTTTAATGAAACTGTCCCTCAAATGCATATTTTGACAAAACCAGGGCACAAAAGAGGAGAATCATTAGTCTAAAATTGTCTTACTCTTGTCACTGCATTCCACCTTGTATCTGAACTCCGGAAATTCCAGCATGGACTAAAATGTAACATTTCTAGCACTACGCTTTACCAAGAATGTTTGTGCCAGGGAAATACTGGAAGCCCCTGATGATGAAGCCCCTGATATATATAATACCATGGTTTTTGATACCATGGTCTACTCATAAAGGTTCTGCATTTTCCTGTAAGGAAGGTATTGTCTCAGCAGTTTTCCTCAGCCATCATTGAATTTAGTTTTAGCACTCCTGAGGCAATAATTTGGCCTCAAATCACCCAACTTATCATCAACCTCATCAAGTACAGCTAGAGTGCATATATTCCATGCTAAAGACTACTTAATCAGAATGCCCAGGCTCCTACTTGTTCCAGAGAATTAGACCTTCTGAGAAAAGTCTAGCAAGACACTTCAGGTACAAAATGATCTCCAATCCAAGATAGAGACTTGTTACCTCCCTAACCTTTCATCTCCAGGGAGTTCAGAGTGTCAGGGAGAGGACATTGAGAGCCACCTCATGCTTCATGGCTCATCCGGCCTTGAGCCTCAGGTGACAGAAAAGGAAAACCTGGGAGTGCAGCATCAATAGTGTCCTTTGGTTATCTGTGACTGTGTCTGGGACTCCTTACTCTTAACTAGAAAGACCCCCACAACCAACCAGGAGAAGGCCGACCTGCGATTCCCAAGGAGGAAGCTTTTCAATTTCAACCCCTGGCAGCAGTGAGAGAGGTACTAAAGAGTCATAAAGACTGAGTTTGGAGTCCCGGAGGCTTAATTTCTCTGTAACCAACATAGTCTGAGCTCTGAGTCAGTAACAGTCATCAAATTTTCAGTATTTATATAACTGATTGACTCAGGTGAAAACAGGTTGTATTTGTTTTTACCATTCATGCCCTGGACATGGTACATTAAAGGAAAAGATGTCCTACTTTGATGGGAAAAGGAACTTTTTCATGTTTTGGTATTATTATTAATGATTCAGCTGTAGTCTTACAAGTGTCAGAGATTATTTTACTTATTTTACTACTGAGGTCCTTTGAAAATGTTTGGGAAGCCATCAGTAATTTAATGCTTACATGGATCATGATGCATCTTAGTAGCGTATATGGTATTATTCTTAATTTAGCTACTATACTCTAAATGTTTCTGATGCTAGTGTCACAGGCACACTGTTAATCATTCACTGTCCTTAGCTACCCAGGGTTCTTCCAATTACCCCCATCCCTCCTGAGAAACAGATGAGCTAGCTGCTGAAGAGACTCAGGGAAAGCAGGTGCGTCTGCTTCTGGGGGCATGTGCCCTCACTGAGTGTATGATTCCGACTGCACTTGGACCACAAGTTTTTACTAATTTTTCCTTTTTATTATTATTTGTGCCGGGCATGGTGGCTCACGCCTGTAATCCCAGCACTCGGGAGGCTGAGACAGGCGGATCGTTGTGAGTTCGAGACCAGCCTGCGCTACAAAGTGAGCTCAAGGCCAGCCTGAACGGCATAGTGAGACCCTGTCTCAAACAACAGGGCTGGAGATCTAGCTCAGCGGTCTAAGTGCCTGCCCGGCAAGTGCAAGGTCGTGAGTTCAATCCCCGGTGCCGCAAAAAAAAAAAAAAAAAAAAATTAATTGTGACTCTTTTGGCTAATTGATGTGAAAGCAGCTAAACATTTAGTGAAGAGAAGAGTATGCCTTATCCTATGGAAACTCTACCATTAAAGGTATAATATGAACCTTTTTGAAATATATATATAATACCATGGTTTTTGATACCATGGTCTACTCATAAAGGTTCTGCATTTTCCTGTAAGGAAAGGGTATTGTCTCAGCAGTTTTCCTCAGCCATCACTGAATTTAGTTTTAGCACTCCTGAGGCAATAATTTGGCCTCAAATCACCCAACTTATCCAAATGTGTATAAAAATGGTACTGTTATACCTCTTTAGCCAACTCAAGTTAAGATCAGGGTTTCTTGGCAGGTCACTGAGGGATTTTCCTTCATTACCAAAATGGCACAAAGAAAAAAGTCCTGGAACCCTTGATGGAGAACGTGCTATCTTTACAGGCAGCGAGGCACACCCTCACTTTCTGTCCTCAGTGTAAAGATTATTATATCCCCAGGTAATTACTATATTCCCAGGGTAAGATGGCACAACACCTGGCATCTGGTGAAAAAGAAAGGGGATGAACCCTCGCGGCACAAAGGCAACAAAGTAAGAAGAACAACCCGGACCCCCATGTGCTGTGCCACATGGGTGCTACCCCTCAAGGCACCCAAGGCCACTTTGGTGGGAGCAGTCTGAGATGGTAACCCCTTAAAATGACTGGAGAAGAAGCTCGTGTGGTAGGAGTGGGAGGGGAGTAGAACTCTCTCCCGTGCAGCACTGGTACGGCTCATCAAAAGCCCGAGTGGCCTGAGCAGAGAGGCCCCGAGAGTACAGCTATACTACAGCAGCAGCAACCCAGTAGTAACCGTGATGTAACAGCCGGTGTGTACCAGTAACCATGGCAGTACACGCTGCTCAGGGCTTAATCACATGCCGCTCATCCTCGCCAGAGCCCAGAGAGGGTGGGACGCTCATTGGCTTCCTGTGCATACGAGAAAACTGAGACATGAAGAGGGTAAGCCACTTAGCCAAGTAACACAACTGCTAAGAAGGGGTTAGGAAGGGGCAAAGCAGGCCTCAAGTGGAAAGGCAGAATGAATGAAGATTGGAATAGGGTTGTGCGTGTCATCTTGCCTTCCAGGTGTGTGATCCAGCCTCATTTCAGAACGAGCATTCAAGGAAAAGAAAAAACAAAACCAATTTAGAAACTATGGAGCCAGCTCTTCTTTTTTTTTTTTTTTTTTATAGAATCAGAGGAAGTAGCATGTGGTGTGGGGGAGATCTCTGGAAAAGATCTTAGATTCTTATAAGGACCCTATGAGGAACTGTTTAGCATCCTATAGAAACGAAATATTTTTAGCTTCATATCCCCTTTTTTAAAAAAATCGTTGTATATGTTGATCTCTAGATCCTGTACTTTCTGACTTATTTTCAGGGAATGTCCTAGCTCTAGCCTAAAAAAAATACAAGCCAGGAGTGGTACAGCATGCCTGTAATCCCAGCAGGAAAATCATTTTTTTGAGCCCAACCAGACCTTGTCCTGAAACAAAATTTGGAAGGAGCTGGTGATGCAATCCCTACTACTGAAAAAAACGAACACCAAAAAAAGTTGTATTTGCAGCTCAGAGGCAAGGCACATGGTTAGCGTGCACATATCTTTAATTCCTAGAACTTTAAAAAAAAATAGTATCAATAAAAAGAACAAAATCGGACCTCTTAAATGCTCTGATTTTCTGGCCTGTTGCTGTTATTTCTCACAAATGGCACTTTCTTTCTTTGCTCGGGCACTTTTGGAGTGGGGAGTATATGTGTTATGTGTGCATGTATTCTAACTCCTTGGAAATTTTTCTGTAGACAGTCCAGGCTGAGTCCACTTTTTCAGAGAAGACTTGGATTTACCCTTCCGGTTGACTATGCAAACATTCGGAGAGCACTAACATTAAAAATTCTCCTTTTTTGATTTCTCAAGTACAAGACTACATGAAAGATAATCTCAAGTGAGATTTCTTACTATAAATCTCAAGTGAGACTTCACGTACTACGGCCATTGGCCAAGGGCTTGCACTTTCTCTTCCCTGTTTTCTCTTCCCCTTCAGTGAGTGTGCAACAGCCTGGAAATGGGCTGTGACTTGGGCTAGGTGCATAGTGGAATTCTCCTTGCTGTCTCCCTGTCTGTGACTATGCAGCATGTATTTCTCACACCAGGTAAATTTCAAGTTGGTCAGGTACAGAGACATCCTTTGAAGTAATTGTGGAGAGCTAATGCTCTTACAGTTTTGTTTCACACAAGGATCAAACACATTCGTCATTGTAGAACAATAGTATTTTGATTGTTATCTCTCTATCCAGCAGTTAAGCAAGAAATTAACTGTATAAACATCTTTTTTTAGTCACAACCTGCCCCTTTTTAAAACTGAACAATTATTATGTCACGCCATGAGTTTCATTTACAATCATTCTTTGCGCTTTGAGCTTCAAAATATGAAATCTCCTTCTTAGATAGATAGTTAGGCTGAATTCCACACATAATGCCTCGGTGACTACCTGGCATATGTTTAAGAAAACAACTCTAAACTGCCTGTATCTGCTGCCTTGTCATGCTGGGGAGAAACAGACTCTGTGTTATTAATCTATGAGCAATTTAAAAGGAATGAAATATGAGTTTATCAAGTTCGTGTTACTATCTTTCTGTACTGACATTTAGAAATGTCTTTAGTCATTGTTTTTCATTATCACTATGGCTTTTAAAGCCTCCAAATCATTTTGGCAAATGAGTGAACACCAGCAAGGGCTTGAAAACAATAAACCTCGCTCTGTTATGTGACATGGGAAAATATTTTTTAATTTTCTAGCAGGTGCTGGGCTATGACTCTGACTCATAAAGATAGTAATTATACCTCTTTTCTGAAGTGAAGCAGCAAAGAAAGAACATAGTAAAATTAATGAAGAAAGCCGAGCTAAGGTTCATTTTCTCTATCTAGTGAATCCATGATCCTAAGAGGTTTTTAAAATGAATCACTGCTTTGTTGAGGATAACACGGGAGAGGATATTTGTCTTTGTGTCAAGAACAAGGACCCTTAGCAAATTGAATCTCTCCACCTTTGGACAATTCAAGAAAGATAAAAAATCTTGAGGGCTTTATAGTGTTGAGCATGGATAAAGCCTTCTCACAGATCAGAACAAAATTCTGACTAGTTGTGACTGGCAAAGAAAATGTGTTTCAGAAATGATTTCCACATAAAGAACTTTTAACACTGGAACACTGCATACAGGCAGGGTGGTGATTGTGTAAACATGCGACATTATACAGAAATGAGAGCTGATTGATTCTTGTGGAGCAGGCATTAGTGATAACATGAATCAGAATGAGAAACATTTCTTTTTCCTTAAGTGGTAAATGCTAGGGGGTAGGACGGGCAGGGAGAGGGCTGGTTTGACAGTGAGATAGTGTGACAAAGACCAGCTAAAAACAAGGGGTAAAAATTGTGAGATAGGCGCACTTTAATTTGAGATGCAGAGGGCAAATATGTGACCTTGTATATTTGTTCCATGCCTTATTCAGCAACTGTAACTCACAGATATGGACATAAAACTGTTTTAAATCTCTCTCTGTCTCTCTGCCTCTGTCCCTCTCTCTCTCTCTCCTCCCCCCCTCCCTCTTCCCATATTTTTAGAATAGAATATAAAACAAAACAAAACTGACCAAAAAAAGAAAAAAAAAAGGAAATTACTGTGAATCAATTTGAGTAGAACAGTTTTGAAGAGTAGTCTCTATCATCTTGTTTCCTACATGTTGTTCAGTCATCTTCTGGTAGCTTGTAACAACTTCCTTTCCAAACCCTATTTATTGACATTCTTTATTTAACCCTGGTAAATGATGGCATGCAATTGACAGTGCCCTCCTATACACAGTGACATGTCAGGCATCACTTTGCAATCACCACTATTTGTGGGCTGACAGCAATACAGGAGGTTTGTCTCAGATTTCTGTAGGCACCAAAACTTAAAATAAACAAAACCTACATGCAGCGAAATCTTGTAATTGGCTGAAAAGAGGATCAAGTTGTCACAGACTTCAATCACCTAAGCAGGTATTATTTAAATGGACAGGAAGGCAAGAACACCATAAATCTGGGACTTATGCCCAAGACCGTGTTTACAGATAGGATTGGGTCACTGCTAATTGTTTATTTTCACCAACATTTATATCTGTGGCACACAAACAACTAAGAATCCCACCTGTGTCCCTTGTTATGGATCACATTGTGTCCCTCCAAACTTCACATATTAGAGCCCTAACCCCCAGTATGATTTTATTTAGAATGAGTCTTTAAAGAAGTAGACTTAAATGATATCAAAGGGTAGGACCCTAATCCAATAGGACTGGTGTCCTTATGAAAAGAGGAAGACAGAGCAGTGTGCACACAGAGAGAAAAGACCAAAGAAGGACACAGCAAGGAGGTGGTCACCACCAAGCCAAGGAAAGGGGCCTCAGAGACACCTTGATCTTGGACTTTCTGCCTTCAAAACTATAAGAAAATGAATTCCTGTGGTTTAAAACAACTAATCTGTGGCATTTTGTTATGGCAGCTTTAGCAGACTTAGCCCCCTGGAATGCTTCACAGATGGAATGATGCCAGTTGCAGTCCAGAATCACAGAGAAAGCTGGGCTTCCATGACAAGCCTGGCCTCCATACCAAATGTGGCTTCTCAGTCCATTTCCATCTCTCTATACCTTATGCTAATACAGCAAGACGAACAGTGGGACAACCAGTGAGAATCAGTGTGCTGGTGCTCTGGAAAAAGAAAGTGACCCAGGGTTGTTCCCTTAAGAAATTTCCTTATGGAAGAAGACATGGGCAGCTACTCTGATATAAAGTAAAAAGAGGACTTTTGGAGACAAGAATGACTAATTTGCATTTTGGGCTTGGGATTGTGGGAAGGGCAGGAAAGGTTAGTGAAGTTTTTGCAAAGGGAGAAGTGTGACTAGGACTGCTTGGTATCTATTACTGGCTAGCAAACAGCCCCAAACTTACAGCATAAAACAACCACCATTTTGTATTTAAGGAGTCTGTAAGTTGGGAATTGGGCTAGAACATGGTGTGGACAGTTTGTCCTCAGTCCTTGCTGTTGAAGCCTCAGCAAGGAGTGACTCAAATGGTAAGGGCTAGAAGCATCCATTTCTGAGATGGCTTTGTCACTGTCATGCTGACCCCTGGAAAGACAGGTTCTGCTGGGACAGTCAAACAGGGAGCCCGCCTATGGCCACTAAATGCAGCAGGCGTGGGGTAGTCAGCCTCTTCTGAGCTTTGAAATCAAGTGTTCCCAGCAAATAAGGCTGACATCCCAAATCCTTTTAAGACTGGCCCCAGAAGCTGCACACATCATTTCTACTACATTCACTGTCAAAACTGTCCCATTTTAAAGGAGGGCACACATTCCCTGCATTTCTATGCAAAAAGTAATCAAATACTTGCTGCCATAGACTCTTGAAGCATCTGCAGGATCTTAATAAATATGTACTGAAGCTTTATCACCTAAAATAATTCTTCTGAAGTGGCAAAAATGATGGAATGTGTCTGAGCTGAGAGCATTTTGAGAGGATTAACGGCAATGTGTCTTTTATTGGAATATTTTTTAATTTTAAAAAATAAATATTTTTATTTTATTTGAAATATACACGCATTATTTAAAATATAATTATCAAAAAATAGCGAGGAAGCTCATGCATTATTTCAAGACACAGCTGTGAGCCTGAGCAGTGAACTAGAGCTAGAACTTTAGACAAAATATAGTTTCTACCCTCAAAGAATTAGTTTGCTAAGCTACCAGTGATCACGCTATTGAGACTTTGTTAATGCTACAGTGTCAGTACAGGTCTTCTCAATTTGAAAGAAAAGCAAAACATTATGCAGTACTTTTGTTGGTTACTTTTTTTGTTTGTTGAATTTTCTCTTGGTGCATAAGATTTTGTGAGAGCCAAGCACGGTGGCCCACACCTGTAATACCAGTACTCAAGAGGCTGAGGCAGGAGGATTGCTGTGAGTTCGAGGCCCACCTGGGCCACAAAGTGTGTGCAAGACCAGCCTGAACTGCATAGGGAAACCCTGTCTCAAAAAGACAAAAAAAAGAAAAAGATTTTTTGAGACTGTTTCCCCCCAGCATTGAGTAAGTATCCTATAAAATCATGATTTTGAAGATGTGTCACATATTATCATTGTTTATTTAAGCTTTTCCTTGCTGCTGGAAACTATTTTTGCTATTACAAAATAATATTGCAGCAAGTATACTCACTCATCTTTATGCTTTTCTATTTTTGGATAAGTTTTTAAGCTAGTTGAATTTCTACTAGATAAAAAACAACACTTTAGAAACTCCTGATTATACTTTTCCCAACTTGACTTTTAAAACGCTGCCCTGGCGTGGTTCCCTTTCTCGTGTCTGAGTGCGCCGTGCCTGAGTGGGATCCGGCAGCAGAGCAGGAGGGAAGCAAGCCTGGCCCCAGCTACGAGAGGAGAGGTTTGGTCCACTCTGCCCTGAACCCAACAGACAGGGTAGTAAACACAATCAGCTGGTAGCCAGCATGGCCTTAGCAACTAAAGAAATGAATTCTAGGAAATGACTACAGTAGAGTCAGAGTAAATGAAAATGCATCATTTGCTTCTAGTGCAACTTTGGGGCAGCATTGTGAAATTTAGGTGTGACCAAAGGGATTCTCAGAAACAAATTCATTGTGGGTGTCAGTGCTCACTGGATGGCAAGCAACAGAAAGTGAATTTAGCTAATCTTGACTTGAATCAAAAGAGAATTTACTGGAAACACAGTTGATCTTATAATTGCTTATCTGGATACCAGGCTCAACAGAATAGGTAGCAACTAAGAAAATCCCATGGATGAGAAGCCGGATGCAGTCAAGGGTCTTAGGCCAAACACCACCTGGGGGGGTCACCTGTCACCTCATTGTGGATGAGGACTGAGCTCCAATTGGTTTCCATCCTTTGGAACATTTGTTTCAAATTCCTGGGGAGAAGGCTCTGATATACTTTTGTAGTTCATCTACCTGCCCCTGGGCAAGGGAAGGGCAGTACCCTGACTAACAGCTTCCCACATGTCAGAGAAGGGATTCCCAGAGGCAAGGACAGCCAAACCAAAAGCTCTTCTGCATGCCACGTTACCTGGCAGAAGAGGTCCACCAAGATTTAACCGCTGCCAGTTTCAGATTCCAGTGCATTTCCAACCTTGAACTCCTGCTTCTCCATCTCCCACCCCATCCCTCACCAAAGTAGAGGGCTGTGGAAGTGAAGACAGGAACTGTTGGGCTTTGATGAGCCACAAATAAGAAATTCTAAATACAAGCTGTAATACATGAGCCCCCCTACCACAGGTGATAAAAATAATTCAAATAAGTAGTCCTGACTTAATTTGAGCCGAGTTTAACCTCTCTGTGTCTTCCCTTCTTTTCCATCTCCTCTCTGGCTTCTGATTAAAGCAAGTGGAGAACAAGGAGAGTGGGAGGAGTCTGGACAGAGGGCTCCTTCTGCTGGGCCGGAGTCCCCACCACCTTATGAGCTAATGCAGAGAAGGAAATCCAAAAGATCTCATCAATAGATTTTCTGAAGGGATACTGAAAACAGATCAGGACAAGGTAATTACTTACCAGCCGGGTGTGGTGGCTCACGCCTGTAATCCCAGTACTTTGGAGGCTGAGACAGGAGGATCGTTGTGAGTTCGAGACCAGCCTGGGCTACAAAGTGAGCTCAAGGCCAGCCTGAACGGCATAGTGAGACCCTGTCTCAAAAACACCAGGGTTGGGGATCTAGCTCAGCGGTCTAAGCACCTGCCCGGCAAGCGCAAGGTCATGAGTTCAATCCCCGGTGCCCCCCCCCAAAAAAGGTAATTACTTACCAAAACCAGTTATCCCCAAGAAGTCCCTCCCTTAGGATAATCTCTCCCAGCCTTGTCTTTCCCTCCTGCCTGACTGGGATCACTCTTTACTCAGGTAGATGAAGGTATCTACAGGGCCAATGGCCTCATTTTTGTCCCCATAGATGAGGAGTGATTCTTACCGCTGGCATATGGAAATCTCTGGTTCCTGGGATTAGGAAGAAGAGACTAAGGCCCTCCTCAGGCATCCTGGAAGTGCTCAGATAAAAGGGGCGTGGGGGTGGGGGGGGTCCATTTTAGGGACAAAAACAAAGTAATGCAACTGTGAATTTAGGGTAACTGAAAAATTACAGGATTAGGGAAGATGTTCCTAGGAAGGAGAGTGTCATGTGGGCAAAGAGGTGTCCTTGAGAACAGGAGGCTGGTCAGGGAATACAGACTCCACTCTTTTTGGAAAGAGGCTGGGTAATCTGGTTTCAGATCCTTCTTGCTTCTCTTACTAGAAAATCATCTTGGGATGCAAGAGATCAGACTTCTTAAGATTTTTCCTTTGAATAATCATGGTTATAGGTAGTTAATTCCCGGGGAAGTGGGTGTTGGACCCAAAGGAAGAAAGAGTAGTCCTGCCTTGGCATCTAGGGTCAGTTGTTCGTCTAGGAAAAAACTGGGATCTTTATTTAAATCTGTGGGGCCATGCCAAATCTCAAGCACTCCTGAGAAAGGCCTTCCAGAGTGCCAGACATAAGTGAGAGATGGGCTCTCATTCAAGGACTTTGATAATTGGCGAGGCACAGCCTTGTCAGTGGAGTCAGGGTCTAACAGGACCACAGAGACGATCACAGTGACCCCACTCCTCCTGTACTGTGCCTAAGTGTAAAGACTTTAACAAAGTCCCAGTTTTTCCCACGATGAATACTTCGATGTTTTTTTTTTTTCCTGAAATACCCAATTATGTTCTATTTTACTTTCTCATTCTCAGTGCTTTCGTCTGGCCTACTGTGGACTGAGTGCTAGGTGTGATCCCATGAGGCCTGACCAGAGGGACTTTGCTAACCGGGAAGAGGCTGCTGTGAGTATCACAGTAAGAATGAAGTCTAGACATGAAGAGGCTTCTGCCTGGAGTGTGTGAATCACTGTTATTCCCAGGCAGAAAGCGCCTGGCCTGGGTAGGCTCTCGTATCCCCACAGGGCTTCTCCAGGTCATTCCTCCATCCCAGGCTAAAGGCTGAAAGCCTGAGACCCATCATCACATCTGAAGTGACATCTGGGATGGGCTGTCATCCTGGGAACCAGTCTTGAGTGCAGCCACTTCCTTTGTGACCTTTTGTCCTAGAGACAGTGGGAGGGCCTCTGACTTCAGGGCACACCCATGTTCACCCTGCCAGCTCTCCTCCACGGTGCCCTCCTCTGTCTTTCCCTGCACCTGATGCCCACATCCGCGCTCTAAGCCCAGCTCTCCCCTCTGCAGCCACAAAGCCATTTCCTTCCTCTGTGTTTAAACTCTTCTGACTTCCCAGCTGGGTTGTCTATCCTCACCTTTTCTTTTCAGCTTCAGATCTGATTTAGCGCTGTGCCCCAAGTCTGTCCTACGCCCCAGGAGGTTGTGTCGTGTTTCTTTCTCTCTCTGTGCTCCCTCACGACTACTAGCATGCAGCACGTGCTTCTCTGTGCCCTTTCTCCTGAAAAACACTTGCCGATCATGGCTTACAATTACACATGATCATGTTCACAATTATCATCTTCACACACTGCCAAAACAAGTGGTTCTGAACTTTTTAAGAGTAATTACAAGAAAAAAGAAAGAAAGAAAGAAGAAAGAAAGAAAGAAAGAAAGAAGAAAGAAAGAAAAAAGAAGAAAGAAAGAAAGAAAAAAGAAGAAAGAAAGAAAGAAAGAAAGAAAGAAAGAAAGAAAGAAGAAAGAAAAAGAAAGAAAGAAAGAAAGAAAGAAAGAAAGAAAGAAAGAAAGAAAGAAAGAAAGAAAGAAAGAAAAAAGAAAGAACGAACGAACGAACTGCAAGCCAGGCATGGTATTACGCACCTGTAATCCCAGCACTCTGGAAAGCTGAGGCGGGAGAATTGCATGTTTGAAGCCAGCCTGGGCAATTTAGTGACTTAGCATGACCCTGTCTCAAAATTAAAAAACAAAAGAAGAGCTGAGGATGCATTTCAGTGCAAAGGCCCTGGGTTCAATCCCAACACCATGGTAGGGGTTCTGAATTACAGACCGGTGCGACTCCTTGCTGGGTTCCACCTTTGATACCCATTTTGTGCATTTCCCCCCTGGAAATGCAAAGGCAACATGAGACCCACCTCTTCCGACAGTCCCTGTGCAACAGAGCAGGAACTGTCCTCATTCTTGCCCTCAGTATGGCATTTGGCAACTGATGAGACAGCGCCTCACAAAGTCCAACCACACCTCTCGCCAAGGTTTAAGCAAGTGCTCTGCTGGTGCCAGAGAGCTGAGTGTGGTGTCAGCCACCTGCTGCTTGCTGAAAATCTTCGCTTTTCTTATCAGTGACCCTCAGCAGCCCTCTCCCCAAAACTGAGCGCAGCTGATAGCAAGTCAGCGCGCGTGCGGCAGGTGGGGCTGCTACCACTGCTGGCAGCCTCCTTGTCAGACAGCTGCCACATGCGCCTCACACTGTGGCCCTAGACGTTCCACACCAAACCATGGGTCCTTTCCCAGCCATCCACAGGCATCCAAAGGCCTCGACATTCTGGCAGGTAAATGATGTGACGAGAAAGTCACGGAAGGGCCTCAAGCCAATGCCTTACGTAACAGCTCCAGTTTCCACTGTCGGTGCATGATATGTGCAGTGGAAATCCTTGTGTAGTCAGTAATGCATAATGCCTCAGTCACGGCCTCACAAATCAATCTTTTGCTGCCTCAGTGAGGAAACAAAACAATCCCACGGCTCCCCCAGGCCCTGTACTATGAATCTATCATGGCCACTCGGGCATCACTTGGACCCGGCTCCCCGACATGACAGAGTGTAATCACTTCAAAGGGAAGCAAGGGTGCTTGTTTTTTTAAACACCATTTGCTGTGTTTGAACAAATATGCTTCATCGCAGCTCTGCCTCCTGTGGGCTGCTCTGGGCTGATAGAGGCCAGGGTATTGATACTCAGGGGTCGCCTCCCTGCACACCAAAGGGAGACATGTGCCAAAACCATGTGCATCTTCTTGAGTTTACAGGTGGGTTTTAGGTAGTGATGTTCCCGCAACGCCTTCTAAAACAAACACGTCTCTCATGTTGACTGTGTTGTTGTTACTTTTGCCTTTGTGGTCTTCCTGGCAGGACCCCTAACACTTGCTAGTACTGTCTTCAAGACTACAACCTCCCAAATAAAAATACTTGTATTTCAAGAGGTTCAGGCCTTACCCAGTTCCCTTTTCTCACCTCCTTTCAAAGTTCCAGTGTTTGAACAGCAGGCACTGTGATAGCCCATCTGAGGAAAATGTTTGGCCAGAAGTAGCAGCGGTTGTTGCTTTATGCTGCTGCATTAAAATAATGATGATGGTCAGCGTAAGAAGAGACTCCGAAGAAATGTCATTGGCCAGGGGGTTCAGTACTTCTCAGATTCCTTCCAGAATCACCTGGAAGGTATGTCCACACTTCTGTCCCCAGGGAACATTAGCAATGTCTGGAGATACTGCCAATGTCTTGGGAGGAGGGAATGCCACTGGCATCTACAGGAGAGAGACCAAGGATGCTGCTAAACATCCTACGAGGCACAGGACAGTCCTCCCAGCCAACCAAGGACCATCCGGTCGAATGCCAGAGGTGCCAAGGCTGAGAAACATGGGCTGCATCACGGAAGCCACTCCCACTTGCCCACTGACTCCCAAGTGATCTGTGGGATTAGTGTACACATCTGAACTGGAAACGTGTCACCTTTCCCCAATTCACTTAAACTTTATAAAAACGTATTGAATGTCCAACTTGCGTAAGGGCCCATGGGGGAATGATGACAGGTAGTGTGCCTGCCTTTCAGAAGCTTAATCGCAGCAGTGGAGACAGACAAGTGTGGATAAATGACACACTGTGACACGAGGCAGGATGGGGTGCGCTGTCCCAGCACACAGTGGGCTGGGGACTAAAGGAAGAGAGGATCTCCAGCTGTCTAGGAGGTGGGAGGACTGCACGAAGTCTTCAGAAGGGCGTAGTACTTGAGCTACAGGGACTTCATAGAGGAGGCAACTTCAGGCGAGCGAAGCAGGAGGGGAATCTCTGAAGACTTGGGAAGAGGATTCAGCCAAGGTGGAGGCTCTGCCTGGCCGAGAACTGAAAGGCTGTCCTGGGCATCTTGCCCTAGATCACATGGTGCACTCCCATAGAGGACAAGGCCAACTGTCTGTTTTATGTTGCATTTACTTTTTTGAAGTAATGGGCCACATATTTCCATTTTAGATTGCGCTCTATATGCTATGTAATGCTGCCTTTCAGTGGAGAATCTTGCCATTTTTATGCAGTATTTAATGGAAAAAAGAGTTTTTATCTAAAAAGTAAATTATAAAATTCCGCCTGAAACCAGAACTAAGTAAGAGCTTGTAGCCAGTTCAGACAATGGTAGTCTTTGTGAGCCACCACTTGTTTTTAGAAAAACTCAATTTGAGTGTGTATGCTTGGAATGACCTCAAATCATAGAGACAGAAGTGCTCAGGTTCAGGTTTGTTTGGTCCAGCCGGATCAGCTTTGTCATTCCTCACTCCGCAACAACACAAGGAGATTTCCGCACATTTCAGACACAAAGCAAGCCTACATTAAAGGACAGGAATTTTTTTTTAAATTTCATGAACTTGAGAAGGGGTGCATTTCTCCAAATTTGGGAGTGAGAGAAGACCTATTTGCTCTATTTGAGTACCCCAAAATCAAGAGCTGGACAGGGGGGTGAAATATAAGCCTAAAGAGCAATAGGGTTGTTGTAGTTCAATGTTGGCGAGGGAATAGATTTAATACAAGACATATAATTTATAGGATTATTTTATAATATTCACCCAAAGAGTCAAATGCAGGACCCAGTGAATCCAGCTGAGAGCCTGGATCCCAAGGCAATGTCCTGCATGAGTCCAGCTGAAGATCCGGAGCCCATGGCAAGGTCCTTCATGAGTCGAGCTAGAGGCCTAGAGCCCATGGCAATGTCTCATGCAAGTCTGTATCAAGGATCTGCACTGGGAAGGCCCAAAGATCAGTGGTGGAAGCTAAAATGTCTGTACCAGTGGGATGAAGGATCTGTGCCAGCAGGCTGAGGGATCTGCACTGGAGCCAGGAAGCAACATTCAAAGTAAGGACCAGAGCTCCCCCAAAGAGAACCACAGCCATCCTCAGCGACAGTGAGGACCCAAGCTCCTTTGAAGATGAGAACTGCTGAGTTCATATCAGGAAAGCCAGTGTGACACGCTTCTCAGGAGAATCAACAGCACACCATCTTCCCTCCAGTTCTCCTTTTTGTGCTGTTAGCAACAATCCTCAGGTGGGCCATCCACATCCAGCACCATGCTGATTCAGTTCAGTTGGATGTTACAAGTTGACCATTAATTAATCCATCACAAAGGTCTTCATCTCTGTACCAACTGAGGGATCAGAACCAGTTCTCCTAGAAACAGATGTAGCAAACAGTTGAATTTGTTAAGTCAGAAGCCAAAGTTTATCTAAGGAGAACATCTCTCCAGAGAATCCTTAAAGACTGGAGCCATTTTAGGAGATTCAGTCTTCCAGTATTCCACAAAGCATCTTCCCTTGAATGGAGGGCAACTGGGGAGTCTTCCCTGGGATTCCGACAGTGACATCTAATTCCTTGAGTCAGGGATCCCAGGGAACCCCCCTTTCTAGCCCTGGCTTAGGATCTCTGCCTTGGTTACAGCTTGAATCTAGCTGACCTGGTGGCGTTTCCTGTCAAATGCACCCTTTTCACATCAGTACCTCAATGTGTGCCTCATTGCTGAATCACTTGCCCCACTCCAGGGTAGAGTATACTCGGGGGGGAAATGTGCTTTCTCTCTTAGAACCACACTAATTTATGACAGCAAGTGAATATGGACTGTTTCCTTAACACGCATCCACATGGTGTGTGATTCAGACAGCTGATTTTGTCAGGTCATGAGATAGAGGAGGAAACAAAATAAGGAGATCCCAAATCCTTGGCTGCCCTATTTTCTAAAGCCAGTCTCACCGCTGCCATCATTAACTGACTTTGGCAGCCTTTTACCTGCAACAAATGCACTAAAAAGACAGCTATGTACAAGCCAGGTCCTTTATGTGGCAGGACATAAATGCTTTACGAGATCCTTTTACAGCAGCCAGTAATCATTTACTCAGAGTGTGCTTAACCAGGAATGGCCCACTCCTGCTCGGAAGAAAAACAACTTCCTATAAAGCAGGCTTGAGAAGAATTTCCATCAGGAAGAAAAACACCGCGTTTGTGGGCATTGCTTGCAGGGAACTGTGGGGATGTGCTAAGAGGTGAGACCACTCAGAGTCACAGTAGTGCCTGCAGTTCCCTCCCTCCCATCCCAAGGAGCTCTCAGGCCACTCTAGATATTCAGGCCCCTGGCCATGGGCTCTGTGCAGGAGGTTGGCTGTGCATTTGCATTTAAGGCAGAGGAATCAGCTATCAATGCTCATACCTTCTTTGAAGCCAACTCTGTCCCACGTTGACTAGGCTATGTACAGCCTTGTTAAATCTCTTTTTGTTGATGGCATTACTCCCAAAGTTCTAACCCTCAAAGTGACCTGGGAGTGATTCACCGAAGACAAGTGGCATCTGTGCTAGCGCTCCATATCTGTTACCCCTCTAGGTTCCGGTCCTTGGGGCCTGTGTCCTTCCTATCAGAAGCTGTGGTACCAGGGAGCACCTTCTTCCTAGTCAGCTGACCTTCTATCCCCAAAATCTGAGCTACAGAATATTCTCAGGCTTTTCAATGCTTTTGGTGGCCTGGGATGCTCCTGTTCAGAGCGACCATTTGATTCTTATGAGATGTTTACATGTCATTACCTAATATAACCCTCAGGAGGATCCTGTGCTCATTTCACAAGGAAGAAACTCTGTCTGCCCAGACAACATTCACCCTCTGGGCGAGCAGACACAGCTGAAGGTAAAACAAAAGCAAGATCCCAGGCACCCGTATTTATTCTCAACATTGGCCATCTCTGATTTTTTTCAAGGAAGTTGCTATGGAAACACTAGAGCTCCTAGTGGGAAACTGACACCAGTGGACAGGTTGGCATGGCTGTCCTGGGGTAGCACCCAGTCCCTGAGTGGGGAATAGAGAGCCACAGGAAATACTGACCAATCTACCAAATGTCAAGTCAGCTATTCTGCCAGACTGTCTGGCTTTCCCTGGATAGGCAAGATCTGTGTAGACTGGATTATAGCCCTTGATCTTTTTTTGATGCTGAATCATAACTGAGACAACATTCCTAAATCTGCAAACCAATGTCTCCCCCATGGTTTTGTTCTATAAATACATAACTCCAGCTACTTTACATCTGGAATTAGTCACCATCAACTCCCTTGCTGGAATCTTGTGTTTATTGATGCCTTATTGCTATGGACCCAGTTGTGTGCCTTCGGGACAGGCCCCAGCAGTTTTTACAACTCCCAGCAGCCCTCTCACTCTAACTGGTTCCTTCTTAAGAAGCCTGAGCCCTTTTCTCCTGTAAGGAACATCGCGAAAACACTTTTTTAATAATATATAACTTTTTGCAAGAAAAAATTACCTCATCCTAACAATTATATGCCAAAAATATGTAAAAATAAGAAAGAACTAAAGTCACTTTTTTTGTTAAGAAGGCTTTGTGGGTAGTGCAAGAAACTTACAAACACAGGTACTTGCACTAAATGGCATAAATGAGCGTAGGGCCTGGGGCTCACCTCCACTTTATCTTCTTGTTTGGAGAGATGATGTGCAGGAAATAGTTCTAGGTGGAGAGCATCAAAAGACAACACTAAGGGGATCACAGAGCAGGTGGGAGTCAGGTGGCCTGGATTTGATACCCAGGCTAGCACCAGCTCATGGTGTGACGGAGGACAAACTGAGCTCCTCATTTCTCAGACAAAATGCTCAGAAAAGAAAAAGGAAAGAATGGCAATATGCACTGAGAACCCAACAGGTTGCCAACTCGCATTCTTGGGGTTATTACATGCAGCCCCTCATTCATCTTCTCAATGGAACACATTCATAACCAAGGTGATTTTTAATCTCTCGGACTCTAAAATTAGTTCTTTCTGTAATAAAGTCCAGTGCTTCTCAAACTCAGGGAAACAGCGCCAACAAGAGAAAAGGAATAGCTGGGTGTGGTGGCATATGCCTGAAATCCCAGCACTCGGGAGGCTGAGGCAGGAGGATCACTATGAGTTCCAGGCCAGCTTGGGCTACAAAGTGAGTTCAAGACCAGCCTGAACTGCATAGTGAGATCCTGTCTCAAAAAGGCAAAAAAAAAAAAAAAAAAAAAAAAAAGGAAAGAGAGAGAAAAGGAATGACCATTTATAGTTTTCTGTGGCTTAAAACAACAGAAACACATTTCTGGAGGGCAGAAGTTCAAAATCAAGGTATTAGCAGGGTTAGTTCCTTCCGAAGACTGTGAGGAAAGGTCTGTTCCAGGCCTCTGCACTCACCTCGAGTGGTTTGCTGGCAGTCTTTGGCACGCTCAGACCTCCGCCTAAGCTCTGTTGGTGTCCTCACCTGGGGTTCCGCCTGTGTACACATCTGTGTCACAATTTCCCCTTTGTATAAGGACCGCAGTCTTATAGATTAGGGACCCACCCTACTCCACAAAAACCTTATCTACGCTTAACGAATCCTATCTGCTATTGAGACAAGAGGGAAAGGGAGAGCTTTAAAATAACAGCCTGAGAGAGAACAAATGGGCAGCTGCAACTCCGGGGCAATAAGAGAGGGAAAGTAAATCAGGCTGCCAGTTAAGCAAGCAAGCCCTTGCAGCCCTTGAGATGGAAGACGGGATGCACAGGCAAACTGGATGAGGCCAGGACAAGCAGAGATGGTGAAGCATCTGGCTGAATGCTGACCCTAGACTTCATTCTACTTTCACTAGAATGCATTTCCCTAGTAATCTCTGCACCCAGAGGGGAATGCAGCGCATTTTGAAGCACATTTTGGACCATGTGCAATGACTAAACTCCACCCTGTCCAGAGGCCCCTGCCCCTTTTGGAAAAAAATCATAAATGATTAATGCCATACCTTTGGGACCCCATAAAAGGAAAATGTATCCTGTGTCAGATGCTCCTTCACCTACGGAGGAGTCTGGGGAAGAGCCAACTTCTCCGTCTCTCCCTGGGGCTGTCTATGGGACAATCAACTTTGTTTATTCCCCAGAATAAACTTTCCCTCTAAATTCATGCTACAGCCACGGTTTCAGCTTCCATGATCACTAATGCAGGGACCCACCCTGGCTGTGACACGACAGCCTTATTTCCAAATAAGTTCACATTCTCAAGTGCTGGAGATTTTCACATATTCTGAGGGAAGACGGTTGAGTCCAGAACTCCACCCACTTCAGGAGCCTGAAGGGATTGCCTATGGCACCTACGATCAACATAAAATATTTCTGAAGCATTGAACATTATCTTTGAGAGATATGTAAATTGCATTTGAGCACTCAGTTCCATTAGTACCTCAACAATATAAAAGATAACATTTTCCAAAAGTCCATGAGTAAAATTAGTGATCCAGAAATCTGCTCCATGCTCAGTCCCAAAGTCCAGCGCCTCATCACCAAGTCCCTGCCCCTCATCTCTTCATGTCCTTAGAGGCTGGGCCACCAAGGGTGAAACCACTGAGACCTGGAGACACCAGTCGGAGCGTGTTCAGCTGAAAGAAGTGTGAAGAATATTGACACAGGGCTGAATGGAAAGCCACATGAACTAAACACAAAGAGAAAATCTAGAACATCTCTGACCAAAGTTGGCAATGGAGCAGGTTGGTAACAGTCCTTGCAGAGAGCCCTGTTGGAACTGCACAGCTTTTTTTGTGTCCGTTGTTTCCCTCTCCTTTTAAAAAAGAAATCAGCATCAGACAAGCACAGTTCGCCCTGTTTCTCCAACACAATGGCTTTTGAAGAACACTCTTTTGAAGTGCAGGTCCTGTGGTGTCTGGGGACAAAGATGATGGCTGTGGTAGTAATAGGCTTCCTAACACACTGATCAGATTCATATTTTTTTTCTTTTACAGTAAATGTGCAGCAAGCAATAGAACTTACCAGCAGCACTAACCATGGTTGTCCTGTTCGTTTATTTCCTAAGTAATAACATTTCAAAAGTGACAAAAGACTCTGACAAAGGCCCAGTACTAGAATGAGAATGATTCCAGTGACAAAAAGGACTCTCAGCATGGCTAGCTAACTGCCCCCACTTGATTCATGACCCCAAAACAGCTTGAGCTGCTGGATTTCCCCATCCTGGAATTCAAAAATGTGCTTTGTCCAAGACCCAAAAGATGAGCAGGGATGAAAAGGCAGCACCCGGCTCCTTGACTCGCAGGGAAGATGACTTTCCCTTTCAAGAGGAAAACCATATCCTTCTCTTTCTATTCCTTTTTCTTGCATCTCTGTTGGGAGATACACAAAGTTTCCAAAGACAGTCACCAACCATTTTGCAGAAATATCTTATCAGCTTTAGTTGCAATCTAGGAAAAAATATCTCCAAAGACAGGGTGAGTCCACAGAACTGGGGGAATAGCTGACCTGTGGTTTTTGCTCAAGGGCAGCATGAGACTACAGCTTGATCCGGAGATGCCCCAGGGGTGACTGGATTCCAGAAGCTATGCTAAGTAAGCACTAACGCGGAAGGTCGTCCATGCAAGGCATGGTGTTGACAAACTCAGGTGACCAGATGCTCCAACAAAACATGTGATGACAAAGGGAGGAGGGTGGGGTGAAGGGATCCCAACCAGAAGCTCATCCCCCTTCAGCCATACAGTGACTTCCACAGGCCAGAAGTGATTGTTTCTACCTCCAGGGAGATAAACTTTCCTCTGAAGTAAGGTGACTTCAACAGGTTTCCTAAACCAGGACACGATATTTCATGAGATCACCCCTCCCTCCTGTTTTTGCCTCTCCCTCTGCAATGCCCCAACTCTTCCAACTTCCTCCACGTGTTATCTTGAGAATGGAAAGCATTCACCCTGGAGCCTCAGGACACGGACATTTCATGGAAGCAGAGACTGTGAAAGATTTCTGAAGGCTGTGCACATCTTTAGCTCTCATTCTTCTCTCCGAGCCAGGAGTCCCAGTGCCTGCCCCAGGCCACAGGGTCATCTCTCGGCAGCTGAGGCAGACAGAGAGGGCCAGACGCCAGGCCAGAGCCCACTGGCCTGGGAGCCTGTGTATACTCTGGACCACATTTCATACTTCAAGGCCTGGGTCAGCTCTGGAAGGAAAGCAATACTGTAACAGTCTGGTTTGTAGCTTGGTGTCTTATGAGGTTGGTTTGGGTGAATTGTTGCTCCCAGTGGTTTACTAATCCCAAAGAAGAGAAAACAATCTAGTTCCTGGATTAGGAGCATGGAAGAGTAGAACCCCGAATCCAAGGTCCCCCACACACAGCATCTGGTGCTGGAATGGCAGGCCTGCTGGTGCTTCTCCCATCAGCTCATCATGTGCCCCTCAGACCTTCCAGAAAGCTGGCGGATTCCTAGAACAAGATGGGACCAAGCCACAGAAAGCCTGGCCCAGCCCCAGGGTGATGAGTTTTTTAAATGGACCCTAAGTGGAAAAAAGGGCAAAGTGGTAAAATACTGTATAATTTAAATGCCTTCTGAGAGACTTCTCTCCCCAAACCAGCTAGGACAGAATACCATGGTGGTTATGCTGGAGAGAGAGAGAGAGTTTTGTTTCTGATGATCATAGATCTCTCCCTGGCTGGGGTTCTGCCTTCATCCCTGAAGGCAGTGGTCCTGTCCCTACCCCCATTCCAGGGACAATGGCAATGTTCAGAGCTGGTTTCAGTTCTCACAAATGAAGAATGCTACTGGCATCTAGAGTGTAGGGACAAAGAATACTAGAATTCATCTTACAATGCACACAACAGCTCCCTGTGACAGAAGTCTCAGACCCCAAATATTCAAGTGCTGCTGTTGAGAAACCTTGCTTCAGACAGCAAGTTCTCACCCACCAACACACCCGCAGCAGAACTAAACAGAATGTGTGGGGGTCTTTTTGTGGGGGTCCATTATGAAGGGGAGAGGAACAGTAATGGAGATGTACACAAAGTCCTGAATCATCAGACACAAACTGATCAGCTCTAATGATCCTCTTCCCTGATCATGAACATTATTTTCTGAAGTCCACAGAGTATCCAGCTCCTCTCTGTGTCATTGTCTAGTGACAGACAAGAGGACTTAAAAGGAGCCTCAGTCTTCTAAGAGTTTACCATATGAGATAGATAGCAATGACTAGGCAGAAAGGCACAATAGACCAATAACTAAACTACAAAACAAGGCCAAACCAACTATGCATGCCAGGAGCTGAGTACCAATTGTAAGGAATGGTGAGGGAGGGTAAAGTCACCACAAGGGAACATATGGCACTAGAAGAATGTAAGAGAAGAGCTGGGAGAGGGTCCGCCCGTACCTCCATTTATCCAGTTACTTTCACTAAAATAGGTACCACAGGCTTCTAGGCATTTGAAGGTAGAAAAGGCACCTTCCCCACACTCCAGGTACTTAAAATCAAGCCAAGGCACTGAGATTTACACACAAAGAAGCAAAATACAGAAGTACCAGTTGGAGAGGTACAGCAAGTGCATGTCACAGTGTTTAAGAGCTGGAACCAGACTTTGAATAGGAACTCAGAGCCTGGAGCTGCTGGGGGGCTGAGCTTTCCTTAGAACCCGGAGCAGAGCCACAGCAGGGGATTAGTCATGCTGGCTTGTTTTTTGGCTGCTCAACAAAACTCTGTGCTTTGTTATCTCTCCCCTTTCGGCATTTGGGAGGCTGAAGCAGGAAAATTGTAAGTTTAAAGCCAGTCTGGGCTACATAAGGAGATACACACCAGCCTGACTATAAAATGAGGTCTGTCTACAAACAACAAAACAAAACAAAACAACCTGATGTGGCAGGATTACCAGTTCAAGTCCCACCTGGGCAATTAAGCAAGACCTTGTCACAAGGTACAAAGGGCTAAGGACGCAGCTCAGTGTGAAGGTTCTGGGTTCAATCCCTCATCACACACACACACACACACACACACACACTTGGTGTGAAGCCTTCCACTGTGTGGACCTTAATGGCAAGATAACCAACATCCACATGGGTCAAGAGAGATGCTAGTGATCAAAACTCATGGTCAATCTCTATTTTTCTCTTTCATTTGCCTTTGACCTCACCCAATTCAGCAACTCTAAAAACTACCCAGACAAAGAAATATACACTCTAAAGACACACTAATATTTCAGCAGCCTCAACATTTTCCACACGAAATCTTCCCCAGTGCTGCTAACAAGCGATCAGACGGGCTGCCCTGTGAGCTTTCTCCCCTGACAATGAAGCAACAGAAAGGTCAGCAGCCAGAGCAGAAAGAGGAGAAGGGTCCTGAATAAACACAGACAGTTTAATCAACCATGAAGAAATCCAAGAGTTGACTGAAAGTGCTTTGTCAGGGGCAGAAGTGAGGCCCCTGCCCTCAGAGAAAGGCAAGGAAGGTTGGAGGTCATGTTAGCCGGCCACAGAGGCTACCACGGTGGAAATGTCAGTGGGAAGACTCAAAACAGAAGGGCAGGGAGGGAGAGGGGGAAGCTGGCATTTGAGCAGCGACCTGGCAAACAAATGCTCCCTAGAAAGAAGACAAAAAATTTAGTTCTATGAGAAGGGATGACACTGTTTTCAGATCCGCTGTGATGCCTTGAGAATTTTTTACCCCTTCAGGCCTTTGTCTGTCAAGCCTGTCATCTCTGATTTCAGACTCCTCAGGGTATTTAGAAAACTGGCTTATTCAAATTACATCAATGTCCTTTACTTGCATCTAAAAACTCAAGGTCAAGCTATGTTGATATGTGAAAGGGAATTCAGATGAAGACAGACTGACTCCTAGTCTCTGGCCCTGTAATTACTTTCTTTGTAAGCCTGAATACCCAATCAGATGGATGCCTTCTCTACACATTTTGTCACATTTGTGGAATACCTTTAAACAAAGGAATCTAGAGACTCCGGCAACATCTGTGCCCAAATATATCAAAGCCTGTTTATGTTTTTAACAGAAAATCAAACAGTTTTAGGTGAGCCAATCTACGTTATCATAAAAACTGCATGTTTTTAGGTAATTCTTCAGAGCATTTTGCAAATCATTAAAACAATTTGATGATATTATGTCTTGAAAAGATACTTCTTAGATGTGAAGACTATTGGAATGAAAGCAGCAATAGCATTCAAAAAAGTCTGCAGCCTGAAATGATTTGCATAAGAATTCTGATTCTCCTAGAAAGTCACTATTAGGACAATCTTTTAGGATATTCCCTATTGGCTCATGTAATTTGGTTGGTTTGTTCTCATTCCAATTAAAGATACAATTCATTAAAGAGTCTTTAATTTCATTAAGGTAAACTTTTCTGTTAATGTTATCAAGCATTGATGGGCTTCTAAGTGAATATTCTTGACAGGAAAGAGAACCGTAACTTCCAAACCCTCTGATTTTGTAGAAAGCAACTCTCATCTCCGTAAAAAAAAGATCTGCATTTCTGTGATCTGGCCCGATAAAATGTTTACACCACTAGGCTCAGTCAGGCTAGTTCATTTTAGGTTCAACTCTCTGAGCCCAGGGATTTACATAGGAGGATAATTGTATAGAAACACAGTTGTGCTGTTTTCAGCTCTTGAGGATTAGGAAAAAATTAAGCCAATTGAAGAATTCGGTCACCTGGAATTTCTTGGGAGGAAATGAGTTTTTAAGGCCTTTGGGAATTATTAAGAAGACAGGTTTCCCTTGAAATTATGTGTTAGTACATGAAGGAGTGCTGAACAAGATTACAGGAGAGAACATAACTTGCCCCCAGGAAACTTGTCGCTCTTTTCAAGGCCGGACAAACAAGGAGCCCAATGCATGTTTCCCCAATTTATCTTTTCATCTTGAAAAGTCACTAAATTCTAACCCATCTTGATTACTTGGGATAGTGAAGGATATGTGTGTGAGGCATGGATAGCAGAACCACACCTGGTGAGTAAAATGAGAACACGAGGGATCTTGTCTTTCCCCTGTTTATGAACACTCACACCGAGCTGTATACTTTGGTTACCATGGTCGTGTGGTGTCTGATGTCACAAGCCAAACTATATAAAATCACAGAAGCCACAACAAGCAGGGAGAGAGAGAGAGAGAGAAAGGGAGAGACTTGGCCTTGTCGTCTGAGCAACACAAACAGCCCAGTGTGTGTAGGATGGGAGGCTGGATGTGCGGGCACCTGATGCTTCTGTCTGCCTCTCCTCCTGCCTCTGCCTGCCCCCTAGTGGAAAGTCTAGGAAAGAGCGGGAGTCTACCTGCAGGGTCTCAGGGTGGGGGTTAAAACGGTTCCCTGAGACCTGCCTCCTCCAGACTGTTCTATTTCCTAAAGAATCAGGACATCCTTTGCACGTTCTGACTGAACACCTCCACTTCAGTGTTATTTTCCCAGGGCCTCTGGTCTCCAGGTGACTGCCCTGATCCCTAACATGTGACACTTTCCTCTGTGCCACATGACATAAGACCTGCCTTTCCCAGGAAGTACAGATTATTCCCTGACTTCTGAAAACCATAAAGAATCAGCTGAGTACTGTGCTAATGAACGAGCTGCCAGAAGCAAGTACGTCTCCATAGCTCATCATTTATGCATCAGAAACCCACCAGCAGTGGACCCTGTTCTGGGCCCCGGAGACACAGAAGAATCTAGGCTGAAGCTCTGTCCCAGAGGAGCTCGTGGCCTGGAGAAGGGACAGCCCACCTTTAATTGCCCTGGAACACAGTCCGCGTCCCTAAAGTTATCAGTGCCGGGTTGGAGAAGCAAAAGCCACAGGGGAAGAGGCATGAGATTTGCTGCAAGGTCTGGCCACAATAGGGCTCAGCCAGCAACTGCTTTGTTCAAATGACTCAGGTAAATAAATGAGGCCGGCACAGGCCGTCCTGACACCACACACCTCTAGAATGCCTTGGCTGTGCTCGGAGCCGCTGATGTCACTGGGTATTTTCATTCCTGCCCAAGTCACAGTGTTCTGACTGTGTCCGCCTTGTGGATGTTGCTAAGAGGAGGCCGACTTCACCACGAGCTCCCTCGGATGCTGATCAGCATGATTTTCCCACTGTGACAGCCCTTGGCTCTTGCCAACACTCTGCTCTGCTTTGCTCACTTCAAGCCTCCCTTAATTTTTTGAAGCTCTATTTTCCACATTGCTGATTCACAGATATGGAGGACCTAGGGGGAAAAAGGTAATTATCTCAAATGACTCAGAAGCCCTCCTTGGCGGTGTGACCTGCGTGCAGACTTGTACTCTGAAAGCTGAGGATAAGGACATTGTGATCGGTGTAGGAAAAGCAGGAAGAAAAACAGATTAAAGCTTTCTAAGCTCCTGGCTCTTGGCAAAAATTGGAACAGGGAGAGTGAATTCTCAGGCCTAGTGTGACAGCTAAATACCTAATCCAGAGGTGAAGGCACCTACAGAGAGTCCCATAAGGTGACAAGCCTTACGGGGGTCTTATTCATCTCTCACTGATGCAAACGTTTGTTGGATGAATGGTCGTCATCTCTAGACCTCTTAGACGCCTGGGCCCTAGCAGAAACAGGACTGGGACATGAAATCACCTGGCGGGCCCAATAGCCTTAGATTTAGGATTTTTTTTTTAAACAAATAAGGGGAAATTATTTGCCTGCTACAAAATTGCTGTGATGACAGTCATGGGAAGGTGAGGATCATGTGAGGGAGGGAAGAGGCAAATCAGTGATGGCTCCTCATCCCTGAGCCTGGCTGAAAAATCTTCCATACTTCGAGGAAAACACACTCCAGCCAGTGAGGGCAGCCACAGCCATGGCAGCCAGCACGTGGGCTCTGCGGGGAAGGGTATAGGTGGGACAGGTGCAGGTGGTGCTTGGGAGGCAAGCTGCAGGGAGGGCAGCAGTGCCACCCATGGTACCCAGGAGCTACCTGTCTCCACTCATCGCTTCTTCCCCTTCCCAGAGGACAGCTCGCTGAGTCTACCAGGGACAGAATGTCGCAGGCAGCTGAATTAGAAATAGTACAGGCAGTCAGATAGGGCTGGGCCCTTGAAGGAGCCAGTGCGGAAGGGCAGATACCTTGCAACCATGGGGGAGACAGACACCTCCCGCTGCGGGCCAGGACTCAAGACAAAAGATGAAGCAAATGCACCCATGTACTTCCTAAGGATAAACATCAGGGATGGATATTCTAAATAGGTATCAATCACCTCGAGGAAACCAGAAGGAGCCACTAACCCAGCCCCCTACAGGAAAAGACCCTGTTCTGTCTTCATGTCTGCTTACTACCCACTCGCTTCCCCATTTGTCCCTGATTGAATCAATTCTACCTGAGCAACTATACCCATGATCTTACTGGTTGACCATAGCTCTGTCCCACCTCATGCCTACCTTGCAATTTCTCATTTTTCCCCACCTTAGACCCATCTTACCTTGTGGTTTTGCTCTATAAAATTCCTAAAACAGACAAGGTCCTCGGCAACCCACCAGGGATCCCTTCTCTCTCTCAGACAGAAGCTTTCTTTCTCTCAATAAATATATTCTGCTGTTAACCGCCATTGTTCCTAAAATTCATCCTTCAATTTTAGAGAACATGAACTCATATGGGACATGTAGAAGCTTGGGAGTTTCCTTCCCCTATATCAGGAAGGGCTGTGGTTGGATGGATGGGAGAGGTAGAAAACAGAACTAAGGACTCTAGGAATTGACCTGACATCCTTGGTGTGTACCTAAAGACTACTGGAGCCTAGGGCCATGAGAATTACATGTAAATGTTGTTCATGCCTCACATTTTATAATTAGTTTAAAGAAACTCACTAACACCTATTTTAGGATGGTGTGCTTCAAATTATCTTCCTGTGTCCTATTTTTAGGTTTCATTCATTCTCATTCTTCCTGCATTCCTCAGTTTTTCCTCTATGTACCATCAATAGACAACCATAATTCATGCAGTCATTCAACAAACATTAATTGAATGCCTGTTCTTTACCAGGTCATATGAGGTACCCAAGAATACAATGTCAGCAAAGACGGACCTGGTCCCTCTCCTAATGGAAAAGCGAGAACATGATTTTGCAAAATAGATAAGATGATTTTGGTCATATACCCACACAAATTAACCAAACATCGCAATGCATGGGGCCCTGTGTATATTATGAAGGGATCTGATTTAATAAAGGAAGTCAGGGAAATCGCTGAGGAAATGATGAGTGAAATGAAATCTGGAGGAACAATAGAATTAACTAGGCCCAGGATGGGGTGCATGTTTTCATGGCCATTAGAAATGGTGAGTGTGACTGGAGGGCAGACAGCAAAGAGGACGAGATTCCTGACCAGGCTGGACACAGGACGGACCATTCACGGGGAGCCCCTGAAGTCACAAAGCAAATGGCGATGAGATACAGTGTGTATTTCAGCAAGATTGCTCTGGCCACCCTGTGGAGAGCAGCCTGGAAAAGGTCATAAATCGATGTCATTAAACTAGTTAGGAACTTTTACAAGTGAGTTTTGACCAGGAGAAGAGCAACAGAGGCAAAATGGGGAAAGGCCTGACAGCTATCAGGTGGTGGAAAAGATAAGCTTACAATATATTCCACACCAGTGCAATCTTCCAACAGCCTGCCCGACAATAAGCCCCTCCTGATGAGCTAGATCACTGTCTGAGATACAAATGGCCTTCCCCTCTTTCAAGTCTGAGAAGGTCCATTTGGCTTTTCCTGGGAATGGCTCCGTGGTTTCTCTTTAACTTTCTCTAAAAATGAAGGGAAGGAATGTCTGTGATGCCTGGGATATTTCAGCTCCAAGGTCTTGGGTCAAAATGATGTCAGCTCAAATTACAAGAATGTCAACCTTCCAGCTCCTGTGGCCTTAATTGATATGCTGAGTGGCTGAGATCAGAGCCTGCGCAGGAATGGGGTTTTAACATCCTGGCTGCGCTCAGCACTAGGGCTTGGAAAATCAAGTGCAATCTTCTATCTCCAGGAGTTTCGGCAACTACTGAAACCAGGACCACCACTGGGCTTTGGATGTGATTTGTTCCTATGAGGTTCATATGCTGCAGGCCTGATCCCCAGTGTGGCCATGCTGAGGAGGCGACAGCTTTAAGAGGTGGGGCTTAATAAAGACTAATTAGGTCATGAGGGCTCCACTTTTATGAATAGATTAATACTGTTTCTCAAGAGTCAGGTCTGTAGTATTGGACTAGCTCTCCTACCAGTAGTTTGTTATTAAAGAAAAGCAATACTGGCCCCTCCCTGGTCTCTCGCTTCCTGTTTCACCATGTGACCTTGCTCCATTGTCTGCACATGTTCTTTCCATTGTGATACCATCTGTCATGAGGCCTTCACAAGCGCTAAGCAGATGCTAGTACCATGCTCTCAAATCCCCAGAACTTTGAACTAAATAAACTTCCTTCCTGTATAAAGTATCTAGCCTCTGCCATTTTGTTATAATAACACAAGATGGACTAAGGCAGTGTGATATGCTGCAGTGTAGACAGAGGCAAAGTGCTACAATGAGACCCTGAAGTAGGGCACGAGAGGTCTGCCTGACTGAGAAAGATTTTTCCAGAGAGTGCATCGAAGTCAGGACTTGAGGAATGAGCACTGGTTTGTTCTTATTGAGGAGACTAATAATTTCAAACAGAAGAGGCCGCTCCTGCAAAGATACCAAGGCAGCTAAAAATAAGAGTCACCAAAATGTAGCCCCTGGGCTAATGAAGGTGCTAAAGCAGGGGGTGAAAATAAGAGACACAGTTCTTGTGGGGGTCACTAGAGGATCTCAATTACTTGCTTTGAGGAGTGCACTGCATTCATTTTTCCATTGCTATATGACTCAAAAACAGAAAATTAAAACTATTTATTATATGGATCAGAAATTCAAATGTAGCTTAGTAATCCTTTGGCTCAGAATCTCACAGACTGTAGTAAAGATGCCAACCAGAGTAAAAGTCAACTTAAGATTCTACAGCATCACCTTCCAGGACAATCATGATGCACTTGGTTACAGACGTGAGTTCCGTGCCACATGGGCTTCCCCATAGGATGGCTCACAACAAGGCAAGTGGGAAGGAGGCAGACAGAGAAGACTCTGGTAACCCAATCTTGGAAGTGACATCCCGTGACTTTTGGTGTACTCTACTTGCTTAGATGTAAGCCCTGGTCCATTCAACCCACATTCGAGGGAAAGATACGCAAGAATCAAATACCAGAAATGGTAGTTCCTGGGGACCATTTTAGAGACTGCCTATCACAAGTACTAAGAGCTATTTAAGGTCCCATCTCAGTATTACCCCAATCTTCACAAATTATAGAGAGAGACATGTAATTTCACTGCATATTAGTTTGTTTTTGTTGATGGGTACACTCTGGTCCCCAGGAGCCCTGAGGAACAATGTGCCTCGTTTCACATCTCAAGGATTTTATACAATCCACTGGGCGCTCACAGTTATTATGAGATGGACTCAGCCAAACGCTGCCTGTGGGGGTAGAGATAGGTGGGAAGGTAGGGCAGCAAAGAAAGGAGGTGATGAGGGCCCCAAACTGAATAAAGAAAAAGATTGCATGCCAACAGCAAATTAGAAATCAATCTGAGTGGAACTAAGTATCCTGGTTGACAGCTCGCACAAGATGCTAACTTGCCACAGCTTGGCAGCGCCCTTGGTTTTCCCACATGAAACTGAAAATAGCTAGCGCTCATCCTGAGGGAGTGCTACTAAAATAAGTAACTACTGGGAGCCATACCTCACTGCTCATTCAAGCTGGAAGCAGTCTGCAATTATTTTGCTGAAATTAGATACAAATTAAATTGCCACTTCCGGAACTCTTTTTCTTTTACTAACCTATAGAAAAGAAACTCTTACGGTTTAGATCTTGCATCTTAAAAATAAATGTGACCTCTGATAGAAAATCTGCAAAGACAGATTATTGATATTAATCTCTTGCAAGACTTAATCCCTTTACAAACTAGATTTTTGATGTTCAGACCTAGGTTTAGTTGCAATGGAGGCAGAGTAACAGGCCAATAAAGAGAACTGGGGAGGGGTGCATATTTGAGATACACTGCCTGTGGGGGTGGAGGAGGGCCAGCAGAGAACCATCCCCAGGGCTATATGTGCATAGCCCCACTCTTACTTTTTAATCGTGGCCTGTAAAGTGTTCTTGTAGTTTGCATCCATTTGGACATGCATGTTAAAAAGCAAAACGAAATATGTAAACATACATGAAAAACTAATAATCATACTTGGCACATTTTCTTTCAAATTTGACTAGAAATCATTGAAAAACAGATAGTGGGAGTGTGCGGAGGACTTTCTACTACTGAAAAAGCCCTGAGTGGCACAATCTCCTTAGTAAAACACATTCATCCTGACCTGCCTTTTGAAGAAGTAGGTAAATTTCTAAGTTCTCAGCTGTGCTGGACCATAAGAGGCTGTGGTGGCTTCCAGGCTAGGGATGTTTCTCCACAACTTTGAATTCCGATTTCCTGTTGCAGAAGGCAAAGACTACTTTCTCTTCATTGTTGGAGACATTAGTCACAGTCGAGGCATATTCAAAACTCCTCACGGCCCCTACATTTCACTCTTCCCACACGCACCCAATGTTCTTATTCTGATCTAGTGCGTCTTAGAAATGGCATACTAAATAAAGATCTTTCCAGGTAATCTTTCCTTCTTGATAAAGTTTTGGTTTTACGGAGTGTATGTGTGTGTATCTCCTTAATTCTCAAAAACTTGCTAAAAGGTCACCCAAACAAATCTTTTTAACACGGTGAATTCCTGTAACCTCATTTCAATTTTGCATGTAATGTCATTTCATGGTTTTTAAAACATTTTTTAAAAAATATTTTCAGTATGTCTTTTTCAGACTTCTTAGGATTTGGCAAGAAAATGAAGTTAAAATGAAATCAAAGTAAACGGAATGATCTGAAATGAACTAACAGCTGCAAAGATCACCCCAAATCAGCTCACAGCGCTTTCCCAGCACATCTCCCTCCGGGGCGTGGTGAGTCCAGCTCTGCATTCATCTTGAGGGAGGAAAACACAGGCAAAGGCTCTAGTCAGCCCAGACCCAAGTGAAAACTCGAAGCAACCCCTTTCCTGGACCTTCTGCGTTCCCAGTGCTTCTTTACCCCAGGAAGCTGAAAATCTCTTCTTAAAGCCAGCACTTTCTTTTCAGCTGAAACAAGACACAGCACGCTCTCAGCAACCAAGGGAGAGCCCTGTCCCTGGAAAGGCACAGGCTGGGCCTCAGGAAGTATCTTGATGGAAGGGCTTCTCTTTCTGGTCCCCAGCTCACTGCAGGCCCAAACTCTGCAAAGGCCACTCCTCCTCGTCCCTGGGCAGGAGGACGCAAGCTGTGACCTGGGGCTTCACACATGGCACCGCAGGGGAGGGCCGAGGGGTCAAGGTGCGAATGTGGTGTCCTTTACTTTCACCATTATGGGAGCTCTTCTATTAGCATCCTTTTCCCGTGTGTGTGCGTGTGTGTGTGTGTGTGTGTGTGTGCACGCGCATAGGTGTGCGCGGGTCCTTCACTGGGCCTCCCGGTGGAAGGGATGAGGGGGAAAGACCGCAGGCGCTGTCTCTTCTCCGGTGCCCTGGAATCTGCGCAGCCCTGCGCCCCGTTTCCCCGGGCCAGCGTAGGTCGGGCCGTGTGCCCCGCTGCGCCCACCAGGGCCCGCCTCCCCGCAGAGTCTCCGTGCTCGAAGCCCGGGTGCCGCCTCCACACCCCCGACTACCCGCCCCGGCCCGGACAGTGTCCTCGGGGACCGTGAACGCGTCTGCTGCAACCAGCGGCGCCCTCCGGGAGAGGAGCGCGCTCCCGGTCTCCGAGCTGGCGCGGCCCGGGCCTCAGTCAGCACGGCGCCCTCGTCCGCGCCGCTCGGGTCCGGGACACGCTCTCCGCCGCGAGCCGCGTTCCCCGGGCGTTGCCTGCCGAGGCCCCGGGGCCGGACTCGTCCGCACCCGAGGAGCCCACGGGCGGGACCGCGGGCCGCGCTGGCGGGGTAGGGGGAGCCGCTCCTTCGGCTCCAGGCAGGCGCCGGGTGACCGGGACCGCGCTTGCGCGGTGGGCCCGCGCCGGCTCCTGGACTCCGCGGCTGCAGCCGGTCGCTAGGGGGCGCCACGGCGATCCCAGTCGCCTGCGTCGGCGGCCCCTCGGGGTTCTCGGCAGCACCGCGGGACGCCGCACCCGGGGAAGAGAGCCACTGGGTTAAAGGCGCAGACTCCTGAGAGGGCAGCTGCGTGCTGTCTCCGTTTACACCAGAGAAGGCTGAGCCCTCTAAGGAAGTGCCGGGGAGAGCCCGAAGCCGAGGCTCTGGATTGTGAAAGTTGGGCCCACGTTCGGCTCTTCCTGGCAAGGTTTCGGGACACTATATATTCTAAGTCTGTGTGTCTCCAAAAAATAACCACATATCCCCCAGAATCGGTGTTGCCTGGGCTTGACTCGATGTGCAGCACTACACTGGATGGCCTTGGTGATTCAGTTTACCCCCCTGTGCCCTAGTTTCCTGGTCTGCAAAGCGGAGGTAAAGACAGCACTGCCCACCAGGGTCCTAGGATTCAAATGAATTAAAGTATGCATTGCTTAGCTTGGTGTTTGCACCGGGAAGGGACTCCAATCGATACTGTGTTTGTGTAATATTTTGAAAAGAAAGTACTAGGTGCATAAACGATCAGGAGGCAGTCGTGGTAGTAGTTTCAAAACAGAAGTCATGCGGAACAAGAGGGAAGGTACTTTCCCGCGTGCAGCACTCAGCCTTACGGGACCCAGCAAAACAGGGAAAGAAGGAAATGACCTCGGATTATCTTTCCTGCAGCAGCTCCCACCTTCCCCCCTCCCTCTTCCTTTCCTCCCCTCCCAACTCTCAGTGTGACTCATAGTGGCCGCAGAGACTCCGCACTTCTTATCAGGGTAAAATGTGTTAGGCAATGTGATTTAAACTATGGTTTTAGGTCCTAATTTATTACAGGGGCCTCTTCTTTCTTTTCTCGGGAGGGACAGGCCATAAGAAAGAAGGATGGGATTGAGTGGATAAAACAGCATGGCGATCGCCTAAGCACCAGACGGGAGTAGGCTGGAACCACAGATCATCAAAGTTAAAGATGATCCCTGAGAACTCTCTCATATTAGTTAATGAAACAGGAGTGAACAGCTGTGAAGATGGTTTTGACAGCAAGTAAAATGATATTAAGTTTTAGTCTGAAGTTAGAGCCCTGGTGTTCTGAATCCCTACAGTTCATTCATCTACTCCCACACACTCCTTAGGGTAGATACTTTATATACTGCCAGATGCAAGGTTCAGCCTCACTAGGCAGGGAAAGATGAAAGGAAAGTGATAATCAAGAAAGATCCTCTGGTTCTGTTTTGTGAACGCTTCCACGATGAGTAGAGGAATAGAAATTGGTGTGAGAGGAAGATGGCATGTTTTGACTATGTTTTAGATGTGGCTGTGACATCCAGGTGCAGACCTGCTGGAGGGAACACGGGTGCCACGTGTGAGAGAGCAGCCTACAGGTGCCCATTGGGGAAAAGTCAATATAAAGCTGGTCACCGAAGCAGGGGCAGGTTGAGATGGTCCCGGATGGCAGGAAGAATGGGGACAGGAACTCATGAGAAGTAAACCCTCACAGAGCCCAGCTTCTAACGATCAAATAAGAGATTCTAAACAGGACATGGAAAAGTGGGAAGAAAATCAGAAAAAAATGAATCAAGCAGCCCACACCAAGACATTCTCCAGGTCTAAGAAGGGGTAAGGTGTGGGAAATGCCAACAGTATCGAACAATCAGCACTGGAACGTACCCGCTCAATTTGGCAGTGAGAAAGTCACTCATGACTTGTGCCACACTGGTTTCGGTGGGATGTGAGAGCAGAAATAAGTCATAGTGGGTTAGAAACAAATAGATTCAAGGAAGAGGAAAAGCAGGGTTAGTGAGTACAAATCGTTGCTTCAGGTAGCTGGATGGTCAGGGAAGGGAAAGTTATACCTGGAAGAGAAAGATGGATGAGCTTTGGCCTTTGTTTTCTTTACATTGGGAAACTGGATCATGCCTATAAGAAAGGAGAAGCCAAAGAGGTCAGCAGAGAGAAGTAGCTTAGGCTGAACACAGTCTCTAGCACCACCACAGGGTAAATGAAAGGAGAGGATTTCAGCCCCAGATAATCCAAAGGAAAGATTCTTCTCGTTTGGTTTTTTTTCCTTCTACCATGTATAAGGAAGAAATGCATTTGAAAGGTTTAGGAATGGATTTGGAGAACTCTTTTAAGACAAACTTTGTGTCAGGATCTAAGTGTGGCAACAATCTTATCATCAAATGCATTAATCAGTCCTGTTTGCATACAGAGCTGTAACCAATACTATAGAAATAACATGAAAATTGATATCATTACTACCATGTCAACCAGGACCTAGAGCAGCAAGTGACCAAATCAGCTAAACCAAAAATGAGATACACTGGTTTGCTAAATTAGGTAAACTGGCTTTAAGCCACTTTAAGGTATCAGAAATAATAAGGATAATGATCTGAAATTATCAATCTGCTTTTCTCTTTTGCCTGTTACAGCATAGAGAATTAGTCTACTCAAGGCATTCATTTGTCTGATGAAAGACGAAGATGCTTTCCAAAAGGTAGGCAAAGAGAAACAAAAATAACACTTAGCTTCTGACATTCAAAACTATAGTTTTGCAGCACAAAAACAGCCATGTAGTTCAAGCTGCTAGCTTGAGAAAATATCCTGTGCTCATTCCCTTCCGCTTTTTAAATTTTTTTTTTATTATCTTCCTCTTTGTAGGGTCAGGGACTGAGTTTGGTTTTATGTATGGAAGATCGAGACAGAAGAAAGAAGGAATTATGAGAGAATAGAGGCTGCAGAATGGAAGAGGACTTAGAGGAGAAATTGTGTTGGAAAAGTAATGATTAACTGTTAAGGCAGAGGAGAAATGTATCCCCTCCCCAGCAGAGAGGAAGAGTCTAAGGTTGGTCAGGCAGAGTGAGGGCCTACTGTGGACTTCCCATGGCCCTACTATGTTAGTCCCCAAGTAGCCTAGACTCTTCCCAGATGTACGGCAATTCTGTGGCCATGTAGCCAGAGTTGGTCACTATTGGGAGGTGACAGTGGTGTGGGCTTCCAAGTACACCCCTGGGACTAGGCTGGTAGCGTTAGCAAATGGGGTGGGGACCAGCAGAGTTTTCCAGGATCTTATTTGTCTCAGTCAGCGAATTCATCAGGACAATTGGTGGATGTGAAAGATTACCATTTATTTTAAGAAAGAAATAAAGAAGAGAAGTACAAAAGAAGTACTCAGGGAGAAAAGAGCACTTCAAGGAAAAAGTGAGGTATGTCCTGCAAGCGTAAGAGACTGCAGCAAGAATAAGAGGGCGAAGGCAGCAAAGTCACTTGCTGCCGTACTTTGATAGTTGGTCTGGGTGGTCCCACTTGATCTCGTGCTAGAAGACTGATTGTATCAAAAGACTGGTACCCAGTGCAGGGCTTGGCTTGATCCCGTGTCTGGGCCGGCGCTGCCTTCCGCGCCCACGGTTAATAAGTCTCCTCAGCTGGCAGGTCGTGCCCAGTTGAAGCAGCCACGTTGCCATGCCCTGGCCTCCGACCACAGTAGGAAGTCAGAACCAGAAGACAGGGAGTCGTAGACCCAGAAGGACAGACAGGAGCACAAGCCAAAGAGGGAGCATCTCACACCAGAGACTGACTGTGTGTCTAGGAAAGGCAAAACCTGGACATCACCCTGAGATCTGAGCACACAGGGCAGCTACATCCAAGGACCAGTTCAAGGGCAGGAGTTCTCTTCCTTTTAACACCATGAGGACACGGAAGCCACATGCTGTCCTATTATCTCCCCCCCACACCACATATCTTTCAGGAATGCTAATTAAAACATTTACAACTCCTTGCAGGTTTAGGATATGGTATTTGCATATACCTACAAATATATTCCTGTATATTTTGAGTCATCTCTAGCTAACTTATAGTACAATGTAAATGCTATGTAAATAGTTGTTATTACTAGCAGGGCATGGTGGCACATGCATGTAAATCCCAGCAGACAGGGGGCTGAGGCAGGAGGATCATCTCAAATTCAAGACCAGCCTGGGCTACATAGTTCACAATTATGTAAGGAGACTGTCTCAAAACAACAACAGCACCAACAACAAAAACTTGTTATACTATATTGTTTAGGGAACAATGACAAGAAAAACATCTACATTGGTTCATTTCAGTGCAAATGAAATTTTAAAAAATATTTTCAACTGGTGACAGACTGATTAAATATATGAATATAGGGCCTTTGAATTCTCAGAGCCAACTCTACCTCCATGGCTGAAATGAATTGGCACATGAATATTTTTCTGTACATGGACCAGTGTAGATAACTAATTTTGAAAATCATATGCAGAAATTTTCCTCCCTTAAACTTTATAGCCATGCTGATTAAACTAATTTTAATAATTATAGTTGAGAAATACAATCAGCTAAATGGCTAGTATGACTTTCTTTTTTTTTTTTTTTTTTTTAATCTGAGACAGTGTTTCAGTATGCAGTACAGGCTGGCCTTGAACTCACTTTGTAGCCCAGGCTGTCCTCAAACTCAAAGTAACCCTCCTGCCTCAGCCTCCCAAGTGCTGGGATGACAGGTATGTGCCACCACACCCAGGCAATACCTCTTAAGACTTAAAATTTAGTCCAATCTGTAAATACTTCCACTGAGAAAATGTTCAGTTTCTCCCCTGTTGATGCAAAGATAACTGCTTACTTTTTCTCTGTGTATTATTTCACTTTAAAAAAAATCAGCCTCGCCCAAATCCAAAAAACAAACAAACAAACAAAAAA
>RJWT010002009.1:0-43487 GCA_004365215.1 Cuniculus paca | reverse complement strand
CTGTAATATATCAGCCCTTATATCTTTGTTTTTAGTGTATATGTTCATTTTTAAATTGAAACATGAATTTGGGAAGCTGAGGGAAATGTAATAACTGTTAATTTATTTACTATTACATAACAGAATCAAGTAGTTATCAAGGATATCTTAACACATGCATTAGAATAGTAGTTTGTATTAACGAAAAAGGATGTTATCTGACATTAAATACACATATATTCCAAAGAAAACAGTAATTAGTGTTTTTTTTATTTTATTTCTGTAACTTACTGATGGCATAGTGTCAAACTCCGTTGGTCTGTGTTGGAATACCTTTTTATTTGTTTGTGAAGTAAGCATCTGTATTTTACTGATCTCTAGCCAGCTTTGAGCTCCCCAGTTACTGAACAGAGCTGTCTGTGGGTGGGGTCAAAATGCCTGCGACTTTTGACCATTGAAAATGAAAGAAAACATTTGTGGTAAGAAACAACAGCACATGCTTGACCTCCAAAGCATACACATCTATAAATGGATAAAAGTGACTATTTATGGTTACTTCAAAAAAGAACCACTGTGTCTACAAAGAAAGAAACCCTAATTCAGTGTTTGAAAAGGCAAACTATGTGTGGGTGAAAGAACATGTTTTTGTCAAAAACATCTGTGGTGTTCCCTAAGATGTATTTAATCCTGGTGGTAAATCAACAAAATTGAGTATCAGAGACAAAATTAACTTGTAACAACTTATTATGTGCTAAATAATATTAACGCACCCCAGTGGATCTTAGGGCTGCCTTTAAACTAGTATTATTTTGACTAATTGCCAGATATAAAAAACGAAATTCTTATACCCAAATGAAAGGGATTGCATGAATTTCTTCTCTAGCAATTGCAGTTGGTTGTGTATGTGTTCTTTATACATGCATTTCTATTTCTGCCTTGGCACTGTGTTTCCTAGAAGTAGTTTCCTCACTGTCATAATTGGTTCCAGGTCTAATTTGATCGGACTGGATTTTTCTACTTGCCATGTTTTTTACATAATTGTTTGATAGTCATGATTTACAGCCATATTGTTTATATATTTAAAGATACATGAAATTTCATGCCTGATTTTATATGTTTTTTATTTCCCTAAGTTCTGAAATAATAACTTACGGAATAAAATCTTCTAAAATAAAAAGTACAATTCACAGATACAAATAAGCATGAAATTTTATCTTTGAATACCTTGGGTTGGGAAGATTAACTAAAAGCAACAGTAAAATAGAGTCTACAAGGATTTTATCAAAAGAAGCTGTGTTATGTTGAAAAGAACAAGTGGTTATGAATTATTAGGTGATGAATTTTAAAACTAGTGTCCCATTGTAAATAATGCAATCTTTCAAAGTAATTCTCAGCACCTGCAAGAGTGATAAGAAAGGTTGACATGACCAATTTAGTCATTTCTTAATCGCTTTCAATAGTCACTATTGTCAACTCCAAGAAACAAATGTTTATCATGATTTACACTCATAATGCTACTATACTAGTTGAAACCTAGAACTTCTCAAAATCATTTGCTTACACAACACTTTTTGGATCACCTTTAATGTTTTTGTGACCCAATGTCATAAAAAATATGGAAAATTGCATGTATCATTAAAGAAAATTTCCGTGCTCCATTTATGTCTTATGAAAGAGGTATTATTTACTATAAGATTCCAAAGTATTAATTAGCTGCCTTTGGTTTAAAGAAAATTGATTGTTAAGGCAGAAAATAGAGGATAATATGAGTCCTATTCTGCTATAGCCTCCCAATAAAAGAAGCAGTGACCCAACTCATTAGCCCTTTGATTTAATATATTGACACTTGGGTACGAATAATTCCGTTTAGTGGCTTTTGCTTCCCAGGGATCAATTTAATTAGTTATAAAATGTGACTTCTTGTCAGGAGCTAGAAGAAATGCTGACGTTAAATAAAGTCATATGCAATTTAAACAATAAAACTATCGATGCCTGGTTAAAAGTTAATGATGCAAAAAAAATGGCTTAATAGAGACAACCTCAGCAGTGAAAGTGATGCTAGGAAAATTAAGCTAAGTGGATGAATGAGGGATGGTGATATTGTTGAATTGTTAAAACAAATTCATGGCTGTCCTAATGGCTGGATAGGTTGTAAGTACATTATCTTTCGGACTAAGAGACAGAACTACTTTCAGATTTCTTGCTCAGTATTATTCCAATGTGTTTCCTTTATTTATGGCTTTTAGGATGCAGGGGAGGGAGGAAATCATCTTTAGGCTATGTTGACTCAAAGACGTCCTGAAATCTTCACACTTGAGAGGAGGATACGGAAGTGTTACTCATGGCCATCCATAGCAGCTTCCCTGAGGGAGTCTTGCTTGAGCTCTGCTGGCCAGCCCCTAACATCTCTGCAAAATACCACTTGCTAGTGCAAGGCCATTTCTGATTGTGTGAAAATATGTGAGATGAACTTTGAGTCTAGACTTTCGCTTGGCATATTTCCCTCCTTCTAGATACTGGTTACTATAAAAGTAGTTCTTCACAATTTAGAGAAATGTAACCTTCACCTACATAATTAAAGACAACTTTTGAAGTCATTCATAAAAACAGTTATTGTTATTTTATGTCTCTGACCTTCCCATACACTGGCTGAGGCTAACACAAGTGTCTCAGTGTCTCTACCCTCATACACTAATGTTAGAAAGTGAATTGACCTGGAAATGAGTAGATGATCTCCAAAATACTCTCCAATCTCTACTTGGAGCATAGATTCAAATTCAACTAGTTAATTCTATCAAATCAGTTGCTTTGGGAATGGTGTAGTCAAAACAGCCAGCTGGTTGACTGAATATACCCTGGTTTCTGTTGGTACATATCCATATACCCACAATTGCCTCTCTTTTGGTCTTGGCTGCTGGTGGGTCATTAACACCAATTAGCTAAATAAAAGATAACCGCTTTTTATTGTCAGACAAAATTTGTATCTCACTTTTCCAGCTGTTGCCTTTCCAAGTCATTTGCTCCGTAGCTAAAAATGAGGCACATGTTTAAACTTGACGAGTTTTAGAATACTTACTGTAGTTATAGTTGATACTGTATTTTATGGCTGTGGTTTTAAAAGGAACCAAAGAAGCATTTTCTCCTTTGCAATTTTGCTTCTAGCTTATTGACAGGTTCTGATGTCAGTGGTTACTGGATGAAAACACAAGAGCAATGAACTGAACTCCAGAAGTGAAGATGAAATGGAAATTTATGGCCTTTAACCATCTCTCAGACTGCTACTTCTTCACTTTGTTGTGGAGCATATGTTCTCCTAGTCTTTTCTTCCTGGAGTGTACTAAAACAATTCAAGGTTGAAGATCTTGGATAAAAGCTTACTGTTTTGGAAATCCGTTTATTGGGTATCTCTTTCTGTTCGTTCAGCTGCCAAGGAAATTACTGTAATATTGACAGCAGACAATCATAGTATAGTATAGTATATCTATCTAGAAAAATCAGTGAATAAATTATCTTGTCTGTTAACATAAAAAACTGTCAAAAGTTGCAATAAAACATAAAAATCTTGAACTTCCACTGAAATCCGTATATTAAAATGTGTCGAGCTTAAATGATTTGGATAACGTGCGTGTACACGCTGACAGGATGGACACATGGTAGTTAACTTTGAGAAGAAGCATTCTGGAGGAGGAGCTGACAAACTTTACCCAACAATAGGACTCTCAGAAGCTTTGTAGGGAAGAACCAGCGATTCGGAGGTAAATGAGCGTGCCCGCATAGTGTTTGGTAAAACCATTAACAGTAGCGCACATGTGAGAGAACAGAGGGAATATTACTGAGAATTACATCCATGCCAGAGACACGTTTTTCACTGGAGTAGAGGTTATCTTTTCGTTTTCTTTTTCTTTTTAATGTTGGGGGAAGGGCAATTAACTGAAGACAAGAGGGAAATTGTGGGGGATTGATGTTAGATAAACTATTTTGTCTTTGTGTTGACATTATCTTGGCTGCAGCCTACACAGAGGGAATGCCTGAAAAAAGTGAGGAGAGAGAAGCATTAATATTTTTTAGTGTGCGTGGGTGCGCCAGCAGTAGAGGGGCCTGTGTTTTCTTAGGGCTCAGATGGCAAAGCTAAGCATTCAGCCTATGGCAGGAAAAAAGTGCCTTTTTTGTTTTCTGACTGCAGAGTCTAGGCATTCCCAGGGGAACACAATGAATGGCCCATTTTGTCCAACACGGTTTCATAGACATAGATTTCTTGTTTTTTCATAATTATTCTTGCCCGTCATTGGGTGTGCACATGACATTTGAGCGTGTTTTAAAGTCTTAACACACTCATGTGCCTGCAATAAAGTTCTCATAACAATCCCGGCTTTCTCCAGACAACAGAGCAGGGTCTGTTGTTTTCACAAGTCACAGCAGCTGGGAGGCAATTGTGAAGACAACAGCCTAATCTAGCTGGAAAATACAGGAAGAAGAGAGTATACCCGAAATTTCCTCCCATATTATTCAAACAATGAAGAATTTTTTAAAAATGGCTATGGGTGGTCCAATGAACTAACTGATTGGCAGAACGTACTTTAAATTTCTTTAGAATGTTGTTTTTAAGTGTTAAGAATCTACAAGGTTACATTCACCATATTTGCTGGTTAGCTCAAAGGCAGGCTCAGGCAGCAGTCCACAACTACATTTCAATAGCTATAGAAAGTATTACAAGCCATTTGCTTTTTATAATTTGTTAAGTAGCTGTTGGTGTTTGTATAAAAGGATGCTTTGACCAAGTAGTTATGAAGCAGTGGTTAATCTCCTTTGAAAGGTGTGTGAAAGACTGGAGGTTCGTAGTAATTCACATCTTCATGCCAGGCTGCATTTCTTGTGTGCAGTCGTTTGCAAGTTTTAAATTACACACCGAATAACGGAATTTAGGGAAGAGGAAACTAGCTAAAAGTTTTAAACCTGACCTGAAATAGCAGAATGATAAACTGGCTGTGCTCTTCAAGGTGCTGAAGTGAGCCAAGTTACTTTTATTCTACGTGGATGAGAGGAGATAAGCAATGTGAATAGAATAAAAAAAGAAAAAGAAAAAAGAATCTTTCAGTGTTCATCTCAGTTTTCTTTAGGGAGGGAATGGATTAAGAAGGGCTTGAGGAAAAAGAATGGAGTTGAGGGAGAAAATGACTTAAAAAGCAAAGTTGGCAGTGCTATACTTAACGGTTTATAATTTCACTATGTCTTTCCTTTCAAGGAAACATTTTGTGAAAGAATTTATGGACTCTTACAAGATATCCAGGTGACATGAAAGTGTATGGTCTCTAAGCTTTACTGATTTTGTTAACATTTTATTGGTAAAGATGAAGAAGTCAGAATTTGCAACTAGTATCCTCATTTATCTAGGTACTCTCAGCACCTGAATAACCATAATCTTATTTCACTCCCATTCTTAGGGTAGACATGAAAGTGGTTTTAAATGGAAATCTAACTGAGAAATTCACACACTGCTTGGGATGCGTAATAGGACGATCTTCTCTATCTCGATTATTACACACTGAGCACAGAGAAACTGTTTTTATTCTCTTGAGCACCTATCTGGTCTTCCTAAAATTTCTTTTTAAAAACATTTGTGTTATATTATTTCTACTTATGCAGTTCTATGCAGAACATAGCACTAAAGACCTATAGCAATGTTCTTGTGTGCTCTAGTTCAAAATCAAATTTAAGATATAGTTCAAAATTTAACCTTGCTATTGTTCTTGTTAGTATTTCACATTGCTACCTCCTAATACTCAGGTATAATCATGTATTTTAGTGCTAACCATCGAAGTTTGGTTATTCAAGAATAGTTATAATTTCTGGTTTCTTCTGCAGGCACTGAATCAGTTTCTTTTTGTGTATTTTCTTTAATATTAATGAATACACAGCAATATATGTTTTATCATCACCATTTGACAGGTGAGAAAACCCAGGCAGCTATCCACTAATTAGTTACAGTCAGGTATCAAACTTATGTCTCTGTGGTTTCAAAATCTATGATCTTTCTACTATACTGTGCTGCCTCCCACTTAAATGAAAGATGGTAATGCTTTATTAATAGGAAAAGGGAGACAAATCAAATGTATCGGGGTTTCTCTTACCTTTTTTCCCTCCCACCGTGGCTAATTCAGTTGAGATGACATCAGGCTGGCCCAAGTGGGAAAGATAGTTCAGTGGGTGACAGGCCATGAGTGTTGCGGGCCTGGTAAGGAGACCGATTTATCATGATGATTGCCCAGTAAGAGTTCAGGTCTACTGATTAAAGGCTGTCAAATACCAAGGTGGGCCAGGAGGGTCAGTGTATAAATTGGTAACATATAGGAGACAGAAAAAAATAAGTGTATATGTATGGATGTATGACCCATACATATGTGAGCCATAACTTATATGTATATAAAGTACAAATATACCTAAGGTACATATGTATAAAGTGAAAGTGTACATAAAATGTGTGTGCATATGTGTTGCATGCATGTGTGTATGATGGGATCCAGGTTTTTCACTCTTGTAGGAAAGAGAGTTACAAACAGAATAGAGGAAGCCAAATTAAATTTTGTGGTGTCAGATTGGAATTGGAAATATCAATGTGACTTCATGGTTTTGTATATATCTTTGACTATATATATAGTCATATAGAGACATATCTCTACCTGTATATACATATAACTATAGGTGTAAGTATATATAATATGTATGTCATGGATATATTTCTTAGCTCTGTTCACTGAGAGGAGTTAGGAGTAAAACATACCCAAGTGATAATATAAATACCCAGGTCTTGTCTTCTAAATACTATTCTCCTGAGTCTGGTCTGGGGAAAAGAAAATACAGAATATATCTGGAACATTTTATTACTCCAAAAAATGAAGAAGTGCTTAATGAATCATAAGGGTATAACCAAAGGATGCATGATCCAGCTTGAAGGAGCAACCTGTATTTTTATCTTGCATAATCAAAGAATAATAATGAATTTATCCCATTAATAGACTAATAATCCACAAATGTATGTAAAAAGAGGACAAGAAGAGAAAGTTCTTCTTTATAAGAGTGCCAACTAGGAAATATGCAACATATTTTGGAAAGAAAATCATTTGACAACCATAATAGTAATAACAAATTAAACTATGAAGGGATGCCGAAACTAATGGGGGGAGTTGGGTAAAGAATGGAATGCTTCCATAGTCTCAAAGTATCACCCTGAATGATACTTAGGGAAATACAATGGAAAGTAAAGCAGTATAATGGAGAAACCTGGCAGATACTCAGGTGGCACTAACAGTGCTGGGCTAAATTGGTCTTGTGTGCTGCCTGGTGGGGTGTAGTGAGATGCGCACAGCCATGTTCCATGATATTTCTCTAGTATCAAATTCTGCAATGTGTCTGCCAAAATTGTACAACCTGAAACTAATCATAAGGAAACATCAGCGAAAAACCAAACACTTTAGGGGCAGTCTACAAAGTAACTGACTTGACATCTTCAAGACTATCAAAGTCATGAAGGTCAAAAGGAACGGAGTAATTGTTCCATATTGAAGGACACTAAAGAGACATCAGAACACATGACCCCTTTATGAGATCTTATTACTACAATGGATCTATTGGGACAGTTCTGGTTTTAAACACAAATCATCAGAACTGCTTAATTTTGAATCCTGACTTTTGTCACTTTAGTAACCGTGTGTTTTACTTTATTTAGACTCTGTTTATTTAATCTAGGCATAAATATTCAATTGCATTATGTTATTATGTGGATAAAGTCTTAAATCAGCATTTATTTACTGAAATATTTTAGATCTTCAACAAGTAATAGTTTTCATTTCTTAAGCTTTGTTTCTAGAAACACTTCTACATGTAGAACTGTGGTGAAGCCTTAAATTTAAAAAAAATCTCCTGATTTACAAATAGGTACCTTATACTAAATATAGAGGAATAATGTGCATTTGCATAGTACTTCATTTTTCTCAGATAATTTCCACAAATACTTTGCACCCAGATCTTGTCTTCTAAGTACTATTCTCCAATACTGTGTGTGGTGGTGCATGCTTGTAATCTCATCACTCAGCAGGCTGAGGCAGGAGGATTGCCCTGAGTTCGAGGCCAGTTGGTTACATAAATGAGTTCAAGGCCAGCCTGTACAACATAGCGAGACCCTGTCTCAAACAAAACAAAACAAAACAAAACAAAACAAAACAAAACAAAACACACAACACTATTCTCCCAAGTCTGGTCTGGGGAAAGGAAATGCAGAATAAATCTGGAACATTTTATTACTTCAAAAAGTGAGAAAGTACTATTAGGTGAGATTCACCTTGATTCTTTAAGATGAACTGCAGAAATATCAGTTTTTCATTTATATGTAAGAAAACTGAGACCTACTGGTCCAAAAGTAAGATGGTAGAAGTACCAGTATTTCAGCCTGGTCTCAGTGTCTAAGCATTAGACATTTTCTTATTCAGTGTTTCTTAACCTTTTCAAACACACATTCTCTCTAGTAAGAAAAAAACACCTCGTACAAGTATTTAATATTAAAAAAATTTAATTTAAATTAATATTATAAAAATAGTTTTTCTCTTTCAGTATATGTATTATTAAATATTTTTGAGTTTTTTCTGGGCAGTATGGATGGAGAGCACAAAGTCAGTCACCCTTACAAAATACTGAGTGCTCTGTTTTGTTTTCCTTTATAGGCACAGTAAAACCAGAACCACAAATATATCTTGATGATCAGGAATTTATGACCTTGTACATTTATCCATATTAATTTACACTGATCACACCCGCTCCAAGAAAGTTTCAAGGCTCTCCTTATGTCCCTGTCATTTTCCACTTCTTTATCACTCTCCTCCCTAAAATGTGGCTGGAAACTTCAGGATTGAAAATCTGTGCATCACTAGGCAGTAAGTATATGGGTTAAGAGTAGGGTCTTGGAGCTACACTGCCGGAATTCAAGACACAAAGTCTTCACTTATTAGCTGCATGACTGTGAGGCAAGCTGGTAAGTTTTTGTGTACCTCATTTACAATGTGGGGAACTCACAGCATCTACCTCATCTACATGTTTTGAGATTTAAACATGTTAATTCATGTAAAGCACTTAGAAATGTGCAGGAACATTGCAAATGCCGTATCAGTGTCTCCTTTATTATTATTATTACTATTATCATTATTATCATCACCCATGTAATTACTATAGTGGCTTACAGCAGTATAATAACATGATAATGTTATTATAATGTCGTAAGACTCAGATTAGCATCTGTCATTAGGTCTTCAGTCTGTCCCTCTTATTTTCGTGCTTAATAAAATAATTCAGAATCTCTACTGTTCACTTTCCTTAGCTATGTGGATGAAAATACTGGGCTTTTTTATTGTGAGATACTTCTCCACTTAATCTTACTACAGAAAAATCTTTATAGAATCCTTCTACTCACTCTTACAAACCTGTGTTTATGACTCTCAACTCACATATAGCCACTACCCCAAAGCCTTTTTCCAGAAAAAGAGAAATAGTAGTGTGAAAAGGCTAGTCTTTCCCTCCCTAGTGAATATCTAAAGGGGAGAGAACATGTGTAACGAAGAACATGTACACACACACACACGCACACACACACACACACACACACACTCCAAGACTCTGAAATCTCTACAAAAGGAGATATGCTGCTTTAAGATAGCTCTGAACTGTTTTGAAATGAACGTATGTAAATTCAGTGGATTGTGTCTGCCATGTATGAAGTGCTTTACATCATTTTCTTTTCTTCCTATCTCTTTTATTAAAAAGAAAATTGAAATTAAACCATTTATTATATTGCTGAATCTGACCCACATCCTTTAATTTCAAGTCAGGTCTTACTCTTTATTCCAGGGCTCATTCCATCATACCATGATGGTCTCTGAACTTTTTCAAATTTTAAAACTGATTAAAATCTTTCTACTCTTGTTTTGTTCATTCATGCGCTAGTAAATCGTTCCATTTTGAAAGATCAGCTGCTGAGATGAAGGAATAGGTTGGTTCAGGTTTGCAGTTTTTGTGGCATAAAGTTGCTTTTTTCCCCCGAGCTACTGTAAAAGCATGAAGGACGAGTTAGTGTAAGCGAAAACAAAAACAAAAATAGGCAACTTGCTAGTTTAGGAAGGCTATACACTGAGCCTGGACTTCTGGGTGGAGCTATTTCCCCAATACTACAGTAGATTTTTCTTTTTCCCAGGGATATTGTTAATATACTTTGTTCACAAAGGAAAGATTTTTATCATGTCCTCATTTTAGGTATAAAACTAAGTTTTTTAAAAAAGATAATCAGCTGTGAAATTTTGGACATCATATGATCTGCAGAAAACAAAATTTGGATTTTGGTTCTGCCACTTTTTAACCATAGTATTGGTTAAATAATTTAATCTCTCTTAATATGTCATCTGTAAAATGAAAAATAATGTCTACTTCATAGAGCAGTTCAAAATTTTCTACTTTTCAAAATAGTTTTTCTTATTTTATTGATGTATAAATTGCATACAATAAAATACAGCAATTTTAAGTGCTGAATTCTATATTATATATAACATTTTGACCCTGAAAGACTTCCTTATATCCCAGTCAGATTCTCTCCCAGAAATCCTGGGCTTATTCATGGATGTGTTTTCTGTCACTATACTTTTGTCTCTTCTAAAATTTGATATAAGTAGAGTCATTCAGTACATAGTCTTTGGTTAGACTTCTTTTTTTTTTTTTGGTACTGGGGATCAAACTCGTGACCTAACACTTATCAGGCAAGTGCTTGAGCTGCTGAGCTAAACCCCAGTCCTTGTTAGACTTCTTTTATTTAGCATGTTTTTAAAAATTCTGTCATGATGTGGGGTATATCAATATTTTATTACTTTACATTGCTAAGTAGTATTCTGCAGAACAGATTTACTATGTGTATCAATTTTCCAGTTGAGGAACACTTGGTTTATTCCAGTTATTGACTTTGACTATTAGGCCTAATAACTATGTCTATATTTCAGGTCTTTATGTACACATATATTTTCATTTTTCTTGTATAAATATTTATGAGTAGATGATCAACTAGGTTCTATGGAAATTTTATGTTTAAACTTTCAAGAAATTGCTTTATAAGAAACTAGTTGTGTCATTTTTAATTGCCACTAGAAACATGAGAGTTCCATTGGTTCTACATCATTGCCAACACTTGTTATTGTTAATTTTTTGATGTTTACCCATTCCAGTGAATTTTAAGGGTATCTTATGGTTTTGATTTGAACTTCTTAGATGACTGGTGATGTTGAATGTTTTATCATATATTCACTGATCTTTCATGTATTTTCTTTTTAAAATTGTCCAAACCTTCAACATCTTTTTAAATTAATTTATCCATCTTATTATTAAGTTCTAAAAGTTTTTAAGTATTTTCTTTTGTAGATTTTTTCCCCATATGATGACTTGCCTTTAAATTGTCTCTTAAAGTGTAAAGTTTGTAATTTTGATGACATACATTCTATCATTTCTCTTTTCTATTTCCAGTTATGTTCTTCTTTTAAATATTTGCCTAATACAATATTGTGGGGATTTTCTCCTACAATTTCTTCTGGAAATTTTCTAGTTCATGTTTCGATATTAATCCATTTTAGTTAAATTTTGTGTGTAATGTAAGATAAAGGGCCAGACTCATTTTTTCCATATAGATACCTATTTCTAGCAAAATCTGTTTTAAAGAATATCCTTTCCCTTGCTGAATTGCCTTAGTATCATTATGAAAATCAAGTGACCAAATAAGTGTGAATCTGTTTCTGTATTTGCTATTCTGTTTCAGTGTTATGTAACAGAAATAAATACCACCATAAATTAAATACCATTATAGTAAGCCTGAAATCTTACATCTTCTCCAACTTTGTTCTTCTATGTAAAATTTAGAATTAGCTGGAATTTTTTCCTTCCCTCTTTCCATCTTTTCCCCATCCTCTCCTTCTCTCTCTCTCTCTCTCTCTCTTTCTTTCTTTCTTTTTTTCTTTCTTCCTTTCTTTCCTACATTCTTCTGTATTGAGCATCAAACCTAGGATCTCAAACACTAGGCAAGTACTCTAACACTGAGCTACATGTACCCCTATCTTGCTACTGGAATTTTGATTGACTTGTATTGTGTTGCATCTATAGATTAAGGAGAAATTTTGTCTTTTTCAAACAATACAGTATTGTATCTTCTAGTCCATGAATTATAATACATTTCCTCATTCATTTTGTGAATTTAGGTTTTTCTTTTGCAAATTAAAAACTTACAGATTTAAGATGCCCAACATGCTGTTTTAATATGCATATATATAAAATGAAATGCTTATTACATTTAAGCAAGTTAAATCACCTCCCAAAATTAGGTTTTGTAGATGACTAGTGTGCCTAAACTACACTCTATTAGCAGATTTCTAGTTTACAATACAATATTATTAACTATAGTTTTCATGCTGTACAATATTCTTGCAATATTTTTTAAACTTTCAATGTGGATGTCTTGTATATTTTGGTTAAATTTTTCTTTCTAAGTGTTTTGTGCTAATGTAAATGGAGTTTTCAAAAAAGTCTTTTTCTAGTTGTTTGTTACTATCATGTAGAAAAATGACTGATTTTTGTTAGTGAATTTATATGTTATGAGTTTGCTTATTAGTTCTGGTTGCTTCATTTTTAAAAATTCCTGAAAGTTTCCTGTGGTTGTGCTTTCTGCAGATAAAAGCAATTCACTTCTTTCCACACTGTACATTTTATTTCCTTTGCTTTATTTACTTCACTGGCTAGGAAATCCAGTATGAAATTGAACAAAAGTGATGCAAGTAGTATTCTGACCTGTTTTCATCATACATATAAAGCAAGAAGCCTCTTGCTATTGACTGTGACATTAACATAATGATGGCAACCTTTTTAGAGCTTTCAAGATACAAAAAGCCCGCTGTGGCAGGCATGCTGTAGGTGTGCTGCCACCAATCTATAGGGTTTCTGTTTTGAATATACCCCTAATTAGGTTGAGGTGTTTCTCTTTCATTCATGTTTTCTGAAACTTGTTTTTATTATGACTAAGTTTTAGACTTTTTCTAAATGTTTCTTCTAGGTCTATTAAGACAGGTTTTGTGTTTTTATTCTCCTATTATAGTCAAATATATTGACTTATTTTCAAGTATTAAACCAACCTTGCATTCCAAAAATAAACCCCATTTGGTTGTGATGAACAGTCCTTTTAATATACTGTCATATCGTCTTAATATGTCAGCCTACTTTCACGCTCATCAAACCTAGGACCTTGACCATTGGGAAAGTAGTGCGATCTGTATTTTGCTAAAATGTTTTTGTAAAGCTCTGTACATTGTGAGAAATATGAGGGGAGAAATTATGATTCTGTTTCTGAATTCGTAGTCTCATGCATTTAAAAAATGATAACACACGATTGATTTTAATGCATGTCACAGGTACAGAAACTTGGTGATGGGATAAATGGGAGGAAAAGAGGAAGAAGGCAATGTCTGTTACAGTGTACCAGTATTACTAGAATGTCTTTGTAGAAGAGGTGAATTCACCTTCATCTTCACCCCATGATGTGTTTTGTTTAAAAAGGCATACTTAGACTAAAGCTGTGAGAAGAAAATGTTTGTATTTAAGTATTGCATCTAAAAAGGCTAAAGGAAAGCTAGGAAATAAAAATGAAAATTTTTGAACTTGGAATTAACAGATCTAGTTTTTGTTTAACTGATTTTAGTCATGTTGCCATTGGAAAGTCACACAGCATCCTTCTTGCCTCAGACTTATCCTCTGTCAGGTGGGGTATGTAGCCCTTGATACTGGGGTAGTTCTAGAAAAGAGAGGAGAAGGTGTGTGTATTTCTAAAAAAGCTTACGAGAGCTCCTTGGCCAGGTGAGAATCACTGAACTACTTAGTCTCTAAATCTTTTCCATCCCTGAAAACCTCATTTCAATGTTTTGTGAAATTAGTAAGCGTAGAGACAAAGACCTTGTTTTTCAGCTTTGGCCTTAGCATTCTCAAGCTTTGTGATTTTGGCAAGTTGCTTCTATCTGGGTCTTATATTTATGTTTGAAATGAAGGTTTGGAAAATATCTTTCTAAAACTATTCATCAAATCTATGACTCTAAGGTGAGCTAAATCTGTTAACATTATACGTATACATATATGTCAAACATGTCAAAAAACTTATTGTAGTGAGATAATTAGGGTTACTTCTTTTATATAAATATATTCAGCATCTTTAAGAATGATGAAAATCATAAATCAAGGCCCACATTATTAAAACTATTTCTAATTTTAATGAGAAATACAAATTTTCTCTGGAACATATGTTGACATGCTAGCATTGTTATTTTTGCTCTCAACTTGTAATGCAAAAAAATCTAAGACTTCAATATGTTTTTCTAGGACACATTTTTTTATTTTTATTTACAGTCTGTTATAAGAGTGCTTCAAGGGATACAGGACATTAGATCACCACATATTTAACTAGCTGGGGCATAATACATGATTTGAGTCCCCAATATTTTCTAACACTAAGGTTTGTTTATTAAGGAAACCCCATGCTGTGACTGAATCAGTCTAATAGAAGCCAAGTTTGAACTTGAACATTCAAATGTATGTCCATATATCTTGGGCATATATCATATATAATGATGTGGGGTCTAGACATCTTTCTGGGTTTGTTTATGTCTGTTATGGATTCCCTCATTATCCATGCTGTTTGAGGGAGACCCCATGGATTCAGCCAGTTTATTGCATACTTCTGTATTTTAAGACTAATTCAGAGTTCCTAGTGGAACATATGTTCTAACTTGGAAGATTATTTTCTCACTTTCATGTTTTATATGATGATGAATGAAAAATAAAATAAGATTTTAGGGAATGGTGACATGTTTGAGAATGGTTAGCTGTAATCCTTTTGGCTATGTTTCAAACATGGTTTTGCAGTATTTATGTTTATTATGCCACTCTTCCTAAAATTTTTTGACAAGTTTGAATTATAGCATCTGTTTTCTTGTTTTTAAAGCCATGTTGTACACCATCTGTTGTTTCATTATCATTGATTATACTCTTAGGACATAATACATAGGTAAAGACTTTAACCTTTAGCTATTACTAATTTTACAGTTTATTTTACATATTATATTCAGAATACTAGAGCTGAATAATTACACCTGAAGAAGAAACTTTAGATATAAAACAAAAAATTTTATTTCCAGTTACTATTATGAATTTTCAGCAATAAATTCATGATCACTTGACTGGCAGCCTTGATTGTTATTGTTGTTAAAACCACTTCACTAAACATTTTATATAATAAAGTACTTTTGTACGTGTCTCCTTAGTTTTAAAGAAAACTGCTATTCTTATTCTTTGAGTTAGAAAGTTATTTTATCAAGTAAAATAAATCAAATATCATTATCAGAATTTGTAATAAATGTTGAAAGATGGATTGTCATCAGAATTTTTCATTATGGGTATTTTTGAAAGGATAATATAAGAATTTGATATAAATATTCATCATGTTCTTAACTCTAGAGATAGTGATTAGGTGATTTTATACCTGTTTATGCTGGCAGGACCAAAAGAAACTTTAAAAACTGAAAGTATAAACACAATTGAACCACCACTTAAAAGAGAAATTGGAATAGATGTTTTTAGGGGAGAACATGCTTTCTGTGTAAAAGGGGCTAGTGTAACAAGAAGTCATCTATTCTTGATTTCTTTGGACAGCTAGAGCTTTGTGCCTTGTCTAGTTTCTGTGTTTTAAGAGCTTGTTCTGTGTAGCAGAAATAATACAATAAATGGGTTTAACCACATTTGTCTCAGCTAGACAGTCTGCTTTGTCAGAGATTGCTGGTACAACATAAACAAATTATGTGTTTGTAGTGCTTTTCAATGAAAGCCTATCTAACAGAGCTGAGATTGTGTTTCAGCAGCTGTAGATTTAATCTCCTACCTGTCAGTTAAAACAGGCATTTCCTGAGCCAGATAAGGACTGGTTGTAGAGGAGTGAAGTAGTCACAGCTGGACAAAGACCTATTGTTATTGGCTGATAATTTCTATGTAGATTCAACTGTTTACCGTGGAAACTATAGTCATAGTGCAATATTAGGAACTAGCAAGGATTTTTATTGTTAAATCAAGAAAAGTTAAAGTTTTTAAATGTTAAATCAATAAGAGTTAAACAGGAGTTTTGTTTCACTCATTTTTGGGAATTTCACGTGGGTCTAAAAAAAGATGACTATGGCTTTGATGAGCACAATTGTAGATTATTGTGGCTGTGATGACACAGATATGGAAAATACCTGTTCACAAATAAGTAACTGCATATTTAGGAACTTGAGTTGTGACACAAATTACCCACAGTAAAAATTTCAAACGGTGGATCAATTTCAATGATGTTTGTCATATATCATAAGTACTGTGACTCTGAATTCTGAATATTCTGGAATAGACCTAATATTATATATCAGATCTCTAATATCTACAAATTTGTTTCTATGCTTTTGCTTCTATATCCTAATTTTCAATTAAAACCTAAGGTGGTTCTCTAGCTGTTGAAGAATTGGTGGGTAGAGGATAATGAAATTAAGACTTTAAAAACTTCACTCAAATAAATATGTTTTCTGTTTTCTCTTTTATGTATGTGTGGGAAGGGAGAGGGATTGGAGCCCCTGTCTCTCTTTGTTTCACTCTTTTAACCATAGAAATTTATAAAGTTAAATTGATCTTTCACAAAATTGATAGAGTTGGTTTTGGGAAAATACCTACACCTTTAGTTTATTATGTATTGTGTACCCCTGCCCAAGTGAGGAACAACTAATAGTAACTAATGGTTGGTGTACTCATAGATTGATCCTTGTGTTTATACTAAGTTGGTGAGCAGTGTAAATCTAAAACTTTTCCATTTTGTTTGAATTTTGATTGTAATCTTGAGTTTTCAAATTTAACATTGAATATAAGATCTTAATTGAAAATTTTACAATTAAATTTTTAATTAAAGTTTTTATAGTAACACCACTTTATAAAGAACATTTTAGGTATCACTTTGATCCTTAAAAATATTTGGAAGGTAAGTATAACAATGAATTTCAGAATTTACATTTGCCGAAGAAGGGATGGAATGATCAGTAATTGAACCAAAATTGTGGATAAAACAGGTGATGCCTATTTTTAAAAAAAAATTCCATAATCTCGTTTACTTTCCCTCTCTTCCTTATTTGAATTTCCTTAGTTTTCCTTTCATATTTTCCTTTTCTTTTTATTTCTTAACATCTGTGATTATGAAAAACTTGTTTAGGAATACTTTTGTTTTTTTGATGGTACAAAGGGTTGATGGAGATTTTATATTTTGGCCTATTTTTAAATCTAAGACATACAATATTTCCTTTCTTCTTTATTTACCCATCATTAAAAATTGTCATGAAGGGTAATACAATATTGTGCTTTTGATGATCTAAAGTAAAAAATAATTAATACTAAAGAATAAAAGAAACTTAAACATTTTTACTAAGATTTCTTAGGTTTAAGGATATGTGGAAAATTCAATATATCAATTTCCCATTGTGATTCTGGTTATTTTTTTTTCTCTTGATCCAAGTGAACCAATATATTTTCATTTCTTCTTGAGACTGAGTTTCTATTTCTTTTCAGTTGTGATTGTATTGAATTGTTGAGTTGTTGATTGCATTGAGTTACTGCCAATCAGTTCTTAACAATGCTACTGGCCTGTTGTTATTTTGTAATAGGAAAGTATCTGAGAAATAAATTAAAGCAGCATCTGATGTTATATTGCAAGTTACAATTTCATTTTGCAAATATGACATGAATCTCAACCACCAAAAATGTACTAAATAGTAACATAAAGGTAAAGACAATCACTCTTTAAAGTCAACATGTTAATTTATAATCATCATTATTGTTGACTTGTTTACTGAGTTTGGGTAGGAGATACAGGAGTCTGCAGGAGAGTGAGGAAGTGTGTGTGTGTGTGTGTGTGTGTGTGTGTGTGTGTGTGTGTGATGTGTGTGCTAGGGTAGGGCAGGGATTTCCGGTTATGCTACAAAATGACATTACAGTGCATGTCATGAACTTTTTGATAAAAAGACTCAAATGTGATAATGATTGAAAACCTGAAGATTGTTTGACCTGGGGTTATAGCTATTGCTGATGCCTTTGCTCAGTATCCTTTTTTTTTTTTTAATGAAGATCACTCTGCCCGCAGTCACATATATGGGCACCATATCTCACATCTAAGGGTCCATTTGCCATGGCTGAGCCCAGCTGTTGATAACTTAGACATCTTCTTCACGTTGTCTTTGCAGTTCCCATGGTGTGTGTTTTAGGCCTCCTTGCCTAAGATGAAACCGCTTTTGCTCTCCATGGTGCTTTGACGTTATTCTGTCATTCATTGTGTATTGCATAACTAATGCAGAACTGTGATATAACATACATTTTCTTGTCACTTTGGAATAGTATGTTCCTAGCTCTTCTAGTGAGATCATTTTATCATTTCAGTGTGATTAATGACTTTGAAATTATTAAACAAGCTTAGAGAAATTAAAGCCTAAAGCCATGTCTGAACTATACTATACTATACTATACTATACTATACTATACTATACTATACTATACTATACTATGCTGTGTTATACTATGGTGGTGTTTTAACAGCATAGGAGTGCAGTCATTAAAAGAATCTTGAAATAAATGAAGTCAATCTTTAAATTTTTTCACCAACTGTCAGACATCAAAGTAGACCTTGGTATAGCCAAAAGAATAGATCACTGTGATGAAATACGTTTAGAATAGATTTATATTTGTGTCCCCTTGATTTGAGGCTTGGAAGTGATGAAAGTAGTTTGCTTGTTTAAAAAAACATCCAAATTGTTATAGCTGTATTTTTAAATTACATAGAATAAAAATTCTTTAACACATTTATACAACACATATTTGTTGAGACCCTACTCTGTGCAAGGGCTTTTACTGAGCTCTAGGGAGATACAAAGCCCCTGCCTCCAAGTTGCTTAGGCATAATTTTAACAAGTCCTGCAGTTTAAAATGTAAACCTGCATTTCTGGATGAGGAATTTAATAATTGAACTCTGGTCATTGCTAACAGAATAAGCTTGTGTAAAATACTTCAGCGGTAAAAGCCAGATTGCCTTCATTACAGGTCAAAAGTTTATGAAAGGTTTATATCTGGATTTGGTTGTTACAAAGAAAGGAATGCTACATTCTTAACAAATGTTAACATGCTTATGTGCAATTTATACAAAATTTGAAAAAATTAATTTTTATCTTGGCAAAACACTTTGATCATTGTATATTTAATGGGGTTCCCATTTAAGAAAAACAATCATTAGTCTCTAATATGTTTCATACTTCTCAGGAAATAAGACAGAGTAGAACAAGAAACATTCATCTTCACTAGTCTTTGGAAATATCCAAAATAATTGACTAGCTCAGTCTTCTGTGATGGCCTGGTGACCACTAACTGTGACTATTTGCATAATAGTCAACTCTTCACTTCTGTAGTGATAACTGTTTGTATCTGATTAAAATTAAGACTGTTTTAGTTCTCTTGACTTTTCCAGAAGTTGCAAAAATTGAGATTTGCTGTTCTGCTTTAACCAAACAAATGCACACATGGGGATAACAATATGCTGAGTTTATGCAGATTTTACAGCACGAATCTGAATAAAATACCCACTAATAGATCCTTAAGGAGTAATAAACACACATGAATTTTCCTTAGTTGCACTTTAAAGTGATTTTAACATACTACTAGGCCTTAACAATAATATTTAATTGACAAGATTATGCATTTGTATGGATTGAAAAGGTGGTAGATATCTAATTCCAAATGAATCATAAATTTTACTTTTGCATAACATGTTTTATTAATTTCTTTATGGCCAGGATATTCTATTTCCCTCCTGGTGAGAGTTTCTTAAAACATAGTAAGAAAATTTAAACACATTTAGTTAACATTTATCATCTGTTTTAAAAAGTAATCTGACTTCTGTCTTCATAAATACTCAAAAATTTTGTAGGGGATAGACCCCAGAAAGACCATGGAATGATACCTAGTGGGATTTTTGTCTAGTGTGATTTTTCCTTTTAGGCAAATCTTTCCTTTTTCTATTAACCTTATTCCAAATTAAGCCTACAAAGTGGGTGAATTATATGCAGTATGTTGTTGAAAACAGACCTACTACTTTTATCTGATAAAATAAGGCTATGGCTATATCTAAGGCATCTTTATATTTCTAATACCCTAGCATAATAGCAGGCATATAGCAATAGATTCTCAATGAATGGCTTTCAAAGAGTTGAATAGGACAAGCCCTGCTATCTTCTTTTAGGAAGTACCTTGTTTCTCAAGAGCCTAAGAGGTCATTGTATATGTCAAGCTCTTCATTTCATGGAATAAAGGGCAAAGAAGTAAGATATGGTAGGAATTAATATTATATTAGTGTTAAACTCATCATTTTGGGAAAATTCAATATTTACACAGAAGATGTATTATCAGTGAGAGAAAAAGTAATGCTACTTGACTACTGATGATTTTGGTAAATTAATGAGATGTTTGCCCATTTAAATAATGCAGATAGAGCAAACATATGTAGTAGACTGAGAATATTAAAAGAGGTGTTAACACAAAGGGCAGGACTGACTCTTTCATGGCTGACATTTCTTTCTGGCTATCCCCCTAAAGAAAGTTTTTAAGCACATGTGTCCCTGGCCGAATAGAGCAATTGTGCTGTTACTCTCCAAGATCATTTCTATACCAAGGTAAGGAACTGCAAAGTGCTAGACTATTAAGAGGATTTAAAATAGCTATCTTAAAAGCCAAACAACATAAAGATTTGCTTAGTTTGATGTTTTACTCTTGGTAATGAGAGTGGGGACATCGTGAAGCTAGGGCAAGATGTATCTTTTCCATATTTAATGGCCTAAATTAGTAAAGAGAAGTAAACTACTGGAGCTATTTTCTCTTTTTTCCATTGAAATTAACTTTTTATTGAAGTATAATATGCAGAAAAGTACACATATAAATGTAAAGTTAGTTCATCATTAATGTTCTCACTAAAGCTAATAACTTCAAAGGACCAAAGCCTGAGTTTTTAAGAGGATGCTTTTAAATTATAATATATTGAGTTTGTTCTACTTTTATAGGGCTCTTCTTGACCCTTTAGTGTGAATTTTGAAGAGTGTTATCATAGGATGAATAGTTCTAGAAGACGTTGTATTATATTACAGTATTAACAATGGTAAAATAATATTTTGTATGTTAGGTGCCCTTGTGGCACCTAAGAAAGGAGAGAACAGGAGGAAAAAAGGAAAAAAGAGAGGGGAGTGAATAGAGGTTAAAATAAAGAAGACAAGAAGAGAAAATAGCTTACCAATAACAAATAGAAACAAACAGACTCCTTTTCTGAGTGCAGTTACATTATTCATGCAATGTGTAGCCATTGAACATTGGTGGGAAAACACCTGGAAAGATGGGACTATGTTCTCAAATTGTCTAGAAAATGTATGTCCTAGGCTTGCTCCTGATGGAATTTCAGTCTTATTATTCTTTTGGAACCAGCTAGATTCTCTAGAATCAAGAATTTGTTGTACTTCATTAGGTCTACTAAGCAGAGATTTGCTAAATGAAAAACAAGCAGAGTTATATCAAGATGTAATTAAATCATTATTAAGTTCTCTTTTGGAATGAGATCTATTATGTTCAATAATTGCTGTAGTCACATTAACAATACTACTCCTTTGAAATCTATAGTTAGTTAGAAGACCAACTCTAAGGTCTCTGATGGTTGGTTTTCAGCCATTGATCATTTAATACAAAATGCCTCTTATATTTGTGTTCTTATTATAAGGACAATGGAGCAGATAGAAATATAAATGTATCACTCATTCAAAACACGTGGTTTACTTGGTAAGAGATGAGTAATGAATCAAGACAATCAGTGAATGACCAGGTAGGCAGCTTACTAGCTAAGGTTTCTTTGTATACTTCAGACTACTGTCAACCAAGAGAAGTTTGGAATGTGGTTACTGTGTTAAGTTTTCTAAGGAAGGGTGGAGCGGAGTCAACATTTTTTACTTGAAAACCAAAAAATGTCTGACATGAAGAGTGTTTCTACTAAGGCATAAGTTTATGCTATCAAATGAACCCCTTTCCCTCCTAGCTCCCCAGAATTAATTGAGGCTCAGGTACTGTGATTTGACACATACCTTTTGGAAGAAAGAAGACACTTTTTGACCTTGAAAGCTTTCCATGTAAGGTTTCTGTGGCCTTTATTTCTTGTGTTCTAGGTGCTGCAGCATATGTTGATGGTACTTTATGCAAATAGTTCAGCTATTCTTTGCAATAAAAATGTCATTAAGGAAACTGATCCCTCCCTGTTTCTGTCTATCTGTACAGCATGTATCCTCCCCACTTCTCAATTGTTCTGTTTTGATCTTTGTATTTTCTGTCTCTTTCTTTCTGTCATGGTGTACACATTGAAAACATTTCTTCTGCTATTTTAAAGAAGCTCTCTCCAATTAAACTACATGAGGTGTGATTTTCCAGAAATAAAGCATTTAAAAAAATTCTCAATTGTCCATTGTTCTTTAACTCAGTAATAGACATTAATATGCACATGATTTTCAATACAAATACTTATTGCCAATCACTACAAGAAGTCAAATAATCTTCATGACAGAGAAAATGAGCCCCCCTGAGTGTCACTCTGTTCACATATTAGCAGGCAGCTTGGTCTCTGCCAAGTTTCTCTCTGACTGACTGCTGCAGATGCTCTTTCTCAAGTATTCCGAGTCATATCTTTAGTGCAAGTCTTCAGGGACAAACAATAGCACCTGTTCCTCACAAGATATCAGGTCAGTGAGCCCATTCATGTATCTTTAATGAAGCTCTGGGGCAGATGGCAAAAAAAATGGCATCATCAACAACTTAGCACAGAGAAAACAAAGGGGATAAGTGTTGGTGCAACAATGCTGTGTTACGCATTGGGAGAGACAGAACCTAAGTGTTTCGCACACATCTGCTGCTGTCTTGATTCTCTGAAATAGGCGAGGAATACCCTAGCAATTAAAATTTCTGGGCATGTAGCCTGTTTGATCAAGAATGTGTTCCCCACCCTCTCCAAAAAATAAATGCTTTTGTTAGGGATTGTAGAAGTTTAGAATTAACGGACAGTTGTGCTTTGAGCTAGACAGTGTATTCTTTCATGATGTACTAAGGTTCACCCATTATGGGGTTCCTGGTTTCTCATTAGTCATTCCATACCCAGCCAATTAATGCTTACTTCCAAAGCAATAAAAATAATGCAGTTTTCATGCTGAGATATATTCTGACCACATCAAATTTTACTCTTTTTACTGACAAAATCTGCTTTATGTCTTTTTCTATAGGATAATTAAAGAATCTGTATTTGTGCTTAGAGAAAGTTACACTTTCAAGAAAAAAAGATGCTATTTGAAATTTTCATAACTTCTTGAAAAAGACATGTGGAGACTGGTTACTCTTTGATAGGGTGAGGGGAATTCTATTATTTTTCATTCTTTAGTAAAATATTTTGGTGGGTTGCTTTTTCCAACATGGCTACCTTTCATGGAACATCGCCAGATGGGAAAGTAGGGTAATGAGAAGGAGGAAGAAAGGCTGCATTGTATTCTTCAGGGCAAGGTAGTTTTCCTGTGTCTTCAAAATTCTTTTTCTACCCTAAACACTGGTACCAAAGGCAGTGAGCTTAATTCACAACTTCAAAAAGAGAGAAATATTTTGGATGTTTATATGATTCTTATATGGGCACCAACCACTCTCTGCTCATCTTTTCTCCTTACCTAGCTCTCTCTTTTTTTATTTTTGTCCCATATTTAACCAATAGTCATACAGTAAGCACAACAAATGCAAATATATGATGGGGGAAATAGTTTTAATTCATACTTTCCACTCATGTCACTTGCATCAGATTATATTGCTGTGCATTTTATGGAGGGCAGTATTGGGAAGTATTCATAGTCCCTCATTATCCTTGCTAATGTTTTAGGACATAATCTCTTTAATACACTGGAAGAATATGAATAAGATTGTTGGATTTTATCACTGTCAACATCCTGGTTGTGACATTGTAGTATAGTTTTGCTAGAAATTACCATTGGGGAAACTGGGTGAATAGTATATGTGATCTCACTTAATTGTTTATTACAACTGGATATAAATCTACAATTTTATTTGTAAAAGTCTTAAGTCAAATACTTGTTATCACTAAGAATTGCATTCCTTATCTCAACTGGATCTATTTGACAAAAAGACTACTTCATGTCTAATATGATGCTTAACAATACAAACTTTTTATTGGCACTTAGGGCTCTGAGTTAGATCCCCAGCCCTTGTCTTTTTGAAACAGGGTCTCACTATGCCGTCCAGGCTGGCCTTGAGTTCACTTTGTAGCCCAAGCTGGTCTCGAACTTACAATGATCCTCCTGTCTCAGCCTCCCGAGTGCTGGGATTACAGGTGTGAGCCACCACGCCTGGCACAAACTTTTTTTTTTATTAAAGCAGAATAAATTTATTGAGAGAAAGAAAGCTTCTGTCTGAGACAGGCAGAAGGGGTCCTGAGTGAGTTGCCAAAGACAGTCTTTTTCAGGGATTTTTATAGAGCAAAATCACCAGGTGAAGCAGATCCAAGGTGAGGAAAAATGGGAACTTGCAAGGCATGTGGGAATGAGGTAGGACAGAACTGTGGTCAACCAATAAGATTACACGTGTATCCAGCAGGACTGTTCTAGTTCTCCCTCCCCAAAGTCCACACTGATGCCGACTCACAGGGAGAGGCTTGGATCTGGATGTCTGGTCCCACAACGGCCCGCGCATAGTGCTGTTTCCAGCAGGACGATTCTAGTTTGGGATCTGGACATCCAGACCCAAGCCTCTCCCTGTGAGTCAGTGTCAGTGTGGACTTTGGGGAGGGAGAACTAGACCTGTGCCGCCTGAAACAGCCCCATGCACTGGCCGCTGCTATAGACTGGGACCTCCAGAGCCAAACCTCTCCCCGTGGGCCCCTACTGGCAGTGGGGACAGTTAGATCCCAGCTCCTTTAGGCTCATGCGCTGGCAAACAAGTGTCAACCCCCTCCCCCAAGCGACTGGCAGATTCAGAGAAACACAGGCTCTAGTGATAGTTATTAAGGTGAAATGCAATTGAAAGTCTGTGGTGCTTTGGTGTTTCACTGACCTTGCGGGTCTAGGGCCAGTGGTCTGATCATCTATTCAGAGGATAGTGGTACGCAGCATGGCATCTAGGAGGGGTCTCCTTCTGAGGGTGGTGGCCACTGTTGATCCCCTATAGTCTCACTCTGAAGTCCTACATTGTTTATTGTTTTGTTGGGTTGGGTTTTATTCTCTTTTGCTTTGCTTGATTATGTTATACCCAGTGACATGAGCAGCTATTTCAACGATAGTAAGATACGTGTGGTAGCCATTTTGAATTTACTGTTGTCTTGCTTTGTAGTCTTTTATTGTATCCATTGTTTTGTTTTACTGGTTTTATTCTATTCTGTTCTGTTTGATTTTTACTGTGTCTGAAAGTATCTGCAGCTATTTTGAAGACAACAAAAGGCATTATGGTAACTATTGTTGATTTTGTAATGTTGTAAAGTCCTGTATCACTTACTCTGGTTTGTTCTGATTGGTTTTATTCTGTTTCATTTTCCTTTGTTGTATTCTCTTTAAAGTAAAAAATAAACAAAAACAAATGTAATTGCTCAGGTAAAATTGATTAAATCAGGAGCAAATTGGGAAGCAAGTCTGGTAGCAAGCAGGAAATAGAGAACAGGGCCTTTGCCTATAAGGGGGTTGGATTAGTGGCTTCTGGTTTCCTCAAGGTGATACCTATTTAGAATATCAATCCCTGAGGTTTATCCTTAGGGTGTGGGTGCATTTGTTTTATCTTTTGTTTTGAGATCTGGCTCACAGCAGGAGGTATCTGTCTCCTCCAAGGTTGCAAGATATCTGGTCTTCTGCACTGGCTCCCTCGAGGGCCCAGTCCTATCTGACTGCTTAAAAATACAAATTTTGACCCTGACAAAATACAGGGTCCTTTGGCCTTGATCTTGACTTCAATACTGAACACACAACTTTTTAGTTGATGAAGTTACTTAACTTCTTAGGGTTTTGTTTTTCTTATTGAATGAATTTCTTATTTCATGGTGTTTTGAGGATTTTCCAGAGCTGATCATATAGGAAAAAACTAAAAATATTAGCTGTGGTGGTTATTCTTGTCACCATTTTTGCTATTGTGACTTTCTGTAGTTACAGCTAAAAGAGGAGCTTTTCATCATTTGCATTCAAACTGGGTTCTACCTAGCTGCTGGATATTTAGGATCATTTTTAATAAAGGGCATTTTGACTTTTCACATTATTGTTTAATTACAAATAAATTAAGGACAATTTTATCACTTGTAATTAAGTTATCATTGCTGATGACTATTTTAATAAGCTATTAGAATTAATGACAGTAGATATGGAGAATAACTATGTTCTGGGTAAAAATAAGAGAAAGTGAGGAAGGATTTTCTTTAAAATTGGCCAATATTCAACTCTAGAACCACCTCCAACAATATACCTTTGACATACAAATTGATTTCAGCTGGGGACCTGTAAGTTTTCTGTGATAAAACAGTATACACAACTAATTTCTCTCTTTTCTGTTACCAAAGCCCATATGATATAAAGAGGAAAACACTAGGTAGGGTAATTTACAATTCTGGATTGTCATTCCAGCTCTGTTACAAGTGGTGCAACCTTAAGTTTTGGTCTGTTACCTTCTCTAGCCATCTGTTTCCATGTTTGTAAATTGTGAAATTCAGGTTGGACTAGTGATTCTCAAAGAAAGGTGCTTGGGTCATCAGGACCAGCTTCTCACAACAACCTGTTAGGGCTGTGCACACTGGGTCTCAGCTCAGATTTGCTCCATGTCTTTGAGGATGGGGCCAAACAAATTGTGTTTTGTTTTGTTTTTTATCTGCCCACTAGTAGATTCTAAGTTTGAGAATCACTGCTCTAGTTAAATTTCGAACTTCAATTTGGATTCTTGGACTCAATCCTGCTAGGTATGGTATGGAACTAATTTGCTTTTTATAGAAGTTCCCATGGTTGCTGATGTCATTAATCAGGCACTACGCTTTGAGAACCACTAGGTTAGATCATCTGTAAGTTTCATTCCTACTTTATGATTCTATCATTGTCATTGCTTTTCCCATGTCTTCTGTCTCCCTATTTTTTCACTTGTGACCCCCTAGTTTATTGAAACAACCTCTGTGTAATAGCATTTAAAGCTTTTAACATACCATACCTTGTAATATATGATAGAAACAAACCTTCCTAAAATCTTATAGTTTGTTAATATGAAATACCTATAGCTCTTCACCATTAAAATGACCCCAGACAGTTATCTCATGGACATGCAAAGTTACTTAGGAAATACCTTCAGGCATACATCCAGATTCAAGAATTAAATTATGGTTCCTAATTGCCATTTATCACCTTACATTGTTTTATTATTCAAAGAATTTTGACAACCGATGTAAAAATAAATTTGTTTTCATTCTAAGATGCTATGCAATGAATAACATTGGACCCCCCAAATTACATATTCAAATGATCCTTTAATTCCACCTCTTCTTTTTTCATAGTTTTATAGATACTGGGGGTAGGATAATGTTCTGTGAGGCATGGTATCTGCTAAGAACATGACAAGCCTCTGCCTGCCAAATTGAATTATTTAGTTGGCTTATATTTTCTTTCATGAAGTAGAGTTATAGGTAAGATCCACTGTTTTGTTTTTTTTTTTAATCAGTAATTGATAATTCTCTGGTACCAAATATGCAAACTATATAGGAAAAAACAAAGACACAACATTTACTGACATTAGTATTATGTTAGGCACTATACCACAGCTTTACTTATTTAATCTTTACAATAACCATGTAAGCAGTTTAATTAGCTTCAGGTTTTATGAGAGGAATAGGCTCAGAATGGTCAAATAACTATTGAAGATCACACAGTCAAGGAAATGCCAGTGTATAGATTTGATGCCAGATTTGTTTGTTAGTGAAGGCATCAGGAGTTCTTAATAAATATGTGTTGAATGAATGAAGGAATGACTGCAATCACACTAATCTGTTTGATGTTGACCTTAGAGCCATCATAGAATTATAAAGTTGAAAAGGATCTACAGTTTGTTACCTAATTTGTAGTTATCTATCTTGTGTAAAACATTTCATATACACGGAGGTCTACAGGTTTACTTGACCACCTTGAGGGAAAGGTGCACACCCTCATTAATCAAAATGACTGTCTAATAATTTATTGTTAGAAAATTCTTCTTTGTATTAAACTTCCCTAAAATCTGTTTTGGAGCCTAGTTCTCTCCTCTGTAACAAGTCAGTCTTAATCTTGATCTTTCTTTCACAAATCATCCATTCAAATATTTGAAGATAACCTGGTTTCTTCTCTCTTGAACTGAATATCCTCAATTTCTTCAGCTACTTCTCAAGATCTCGACAGATAACAGCAACTTAATAAAAGTTTATTAAATGAAAGGAGAAAACAATAAAAATATGATATTCAGACTCCTCACTTCTCCCTTGTTCCTCTTCTCTAGAGTGTGAAACCTCTGCACCGTTTCCTAAATACATGCTAGGACCATATTTCTAGAGGACAATGAAATGATTTCCTTTGATGTGCTCTTGCATCAATCCGTGATCACTTGTAAAGAATCTGTGTCTTATTTTCTTGCATACAACAGTGCCATCCTCTTTGGCATCTCAGGTTTGTATCAGGTCACAGCAAGATGCAGTTGAACAGTGCTTTTCTCCAGGGTTAAAGGCAAGACCTGGGCACTAGGGGATCAGTTTCCATTTAAGTAGGCTAAGTTTGTACTGTAATGTACAAGACTTGGGCTTACCTCAGCTAAAATGGAAGAAATAGCTGCTCAAAGCTAGTTTCTTTCACGCCCCACTGGCAAGGTAGTAATTGCACAAAGACCTTTTTATTATAAGTTGATTTTCCTGAGAAATGAATTTAGAAAAATACTGTAAAGTGTTTATTTTTTGCTTGCCCTTTATTAACCCACATCTTAGGGCTGTCCCTAGAGAAAAACTTTTGGTAAATGAAACCTCTCAGACCCACACAGAAACATTTTTTGCAATATGTCCCTGGCTGTGGTGGGAACAGGGACAGGATAGGGCAAGTAGGTGCTATTTAAACAGGGTCATCAGCTAGTACATGGAATTTTGCCTAAAGAGAAGATTTAGGAATTTAGGTAGGGTAAGGGTTTGGGGATAAAGGTTTATATCTTAAATAGATCATAATAACCCTTTCATGCCAAAGACCCTAACTGCACTAAAAGATCACTTCTTTTGGTACATCTTGGTTTTGATCTTTAAATGAGAAAAGTCCTGTAATTCAACCTATAAAATTGTGCCCTAAATGCTAGGACAAAACCTTCTTGTCATGCTATCCTGGAGTCAAGTAATAATCAGAGAGTAAAGAAGGGAGCTAGGAAATTAAAATGTAATTTTTGCCCACATGATTCTGTCATAGCTCTTATTTTTTTATATGGAATACAAATACTGATATAGAGTGAAGATTTCCCATTTTGCATTTTTGTGCTCTTTGATACATTTATTGAGGTCAAATGAAATTTGATATAGTAGGATTTATTATGAAATGTTCTCTGAATACAACTCCATAATTACTGAGCTACATGGTAGTGCATAAAGCTGTAAAACTGCTTAGCCAGACAAGCAATTTATATGTTATGTCGAGGTGTGTATGGCAAAGAATATTAGTTTAATTGGGAGCCAAGATGTAGTAGCCTTAAATCTGAAGAGCTATATGCTTAATATAATGGAGTGAGGCTTTGAAATAAGATACCTTAACTGGAGAGATACAGCTTTTGGAACATATGACAATTAGATGTTATTTTCTGACCAAGGTTACTAAATACTGTTCTCAAAATACAGCACAAAATATAAAGTAGGTGAAAGGGCAAAATCTCTCAGTACTGTATTGTAAGAAAATCAGCAAACTTATTTCTTTTAGTTCTTTGTTTAAAAGAAAGAAAATAAAATGAAAATAAATCAGGAGGAAAGAAAATCATTAACATTGATAAATGCAAGGATGAGGCAATCTTATAATGAAGTTATGTCCTTGGTATGCTAGTGACATCTAAGAAAAGGGATTTGGAGGATTTTCTCTGAATTTTTTCAGCTTGCAGATCTGGAATGAGGTGAGGGGTGGGTGACTGTGTAGGTACCGGCACACCACCAGGAGTGAAAAACAAATACTTCTTGGCATGCATTTGCAGTCTGTCTGATCATAGGCTCTCTTCTGTTTAGCAGGTTCAGGGTCACATGCCTCCGCTCATGATCCCAATTTTTCCACATGACCAGCGGACCCTGGCAGCAGCTGCTGCTGCCCAACAGGGATTCCTCTTCCCCCCTGGAATAACATACAAACCAGGTAAGTAGAGAGAGATTTCACATTCTTTTGGAAACGCTCAAATCCACATGTTTTTGCTCAGTAGTCATAGGAGCATACAAGGAACTGTGAATAAAAAGATCATCAAAGCGTATTTTAAAGTAAAATTAGAAATAGGAAGAAAGAGTAATAAATTGTTTGCTAGAACTTTCCTTTCTCTTTTTCCATTTTATCTGTCCTGAATTCATAGATAAAATTCTACTTTCCCAGGGGACACAAAAGTTTTGTCAGTTCTCTTTATACCTTTACAGTGAATAATTGTCTTTGGTTAATGATCTTTCTTTCCTCCTGAGAGCTTTCATACTATGGGAAACAGGTTCCATACAGTATAAAATATTGTTATTGTTTGTTGACAAATTTCTCTTGAAATAAAAAGTTCAAACTGGGATGATTTAATTAACTTACCACTAATAGGTAAAATTCTTTTTGATTTAAGTCTAAATAATGAAGTGTTCAGTAATATTTTTATTCATCTTTGAACCTCAAAAAACAGGTCACATAACCTTGCAGTGAAATAGGTTTTGAGATGACTTAGCAAATGTTATGATTTTTCTTTATTCCTCTGAGTTTACTGGACTCCTGGGGAATTCAATTAGGGGCATAATGGTTTGAAGGTTCTTTCAGAGCCTCCTTGTAAACAGGGCTTTCAATGTTTAAAGATATGTTGCCAAAGGAATCCAATGTAAGAAGATAGTCAAGTAAATAAAAGTCAACCTTAATTTCGTTTGTGCATTCTTTGTAAGTGACCTCAGCTCAGAAGTATTGACCTTGTTCTACTCATTAATAATTTCTGTGTCAAGTTCTTTTTAACATATTAACCTGATTATATTAACCACCAATCTGAGTGCAGCAAATCTAAGTGCAGCTGTTTCTTTATATATGTGGCTAAAGTGAACAAAGGCATTTTAATATACTTTCAGCAGTAAAATACAACTCACTTTACTGAAATTCTGAGTTAAAGAAAGCTTACTAAATACTAGTATAAAACCAAACCTAGCGGGCTTTAACATCTATTTTTGTTGTCTTGTTGCTATTGATTACTTTTTTGCACTTGGTAGAAAACTCTCTTACTTGTAAGAAAAGGTAGCATACCTGTGGTAAATTTCAAATGATTCAAGAAATAGAAATGTTAGGAGATGGACTTTTTTTCTTTGCCATGAAGAGCATCGAATTCAGTCTCTCGGCATCCTGTGCAAGTGCTCTACCTTTGAGCTACATGCCCAACCCTGGGATGGGTTGATTTAAGGACTTACTGAAAAAGTTTTCAAATACAGATGAGTAAATGCTAATATGGGTTGAGTATCCCTGTTGTGAAAATCCAAAATCCAAAGCACTCTAAAATCTAAAACACTCAAATCTCAGATTTTGAAGCATTTCAGATGTTGGATTTTTCAGACTAAGCATTTCCACCCAGTAAAGTCTATGCAAATATTCCAAAATCTAGAGAAAAAAAAATCCAAGTCAGTAACACTTCTGGTCCCAAACATCTTGGATAAGGAATACTTAGTCTGTATTCCCAGAAAGTTTTAGGATATCTGAGTAAAAGAAAACTGTGACATTCAAAGTGTTAAAGATTGATTTTTCTATAGCAAAAATGCCATAGCAAGGTACAGTCCTAATGGAATTGACATTTATATTAAAGACGGGACTATATTTTGTCAATGATTCAATCCTTCAGTGATATTGGTAAATTCTGAATTCTCTCTTCATCTCAGTTTTCTGTGGAACACGATATAAACTACATTTATTGTTTTTGCCTACATCTGAATTGCACCAGTTCCCTACCAGTCCTGGAAACCTTTTAAGTAAACTATATGTTGAAACTATTTGATTTCAACATCAAAGTTAAAATTCTTTACATTTGAAAATAGGCATGAGCCATATTTTCTGCTCCCTGTAGATGCCTTATAATCTTGTTAACTTACTTAATTTGTAAATAGAGTGGTGCCATTTTTCATGGGGGAAGATACTGTTATTTATTCAATGAATTTATATCATTTTAGAAAGTCTTCTTAAGCAGCATCAATAATATTGCAATACATAACTGAGATGACTATGGAGACTGGGAAAATATTATGCAGGAATTAGTTGAAAGTTACATTGAACAAAGTATCCCTCAGCGTAGTGTCTTGGGATAGCAAGCTGTGTTTGATTACGTTGGTTAAACCTGTTGAGTAAGGCAGAACAATGGCTTTGGATGTGTGGACAGACTCTTAATCATAAGCAAGGCTAGTAACAAGGTATTTTCTAGTAACCCCCTAAATTATATTAAAGAGTCTAGCCAGAGCTCTATATCTTTTGGTTAATATATGCTTTATTGTATATAGCAATTATGTTTAAAATGGCTAAAGTATACATTCTTACACTATTGATAGAGAAATTAGAAACTCAGGAGACTTAATCTTATGCAGAATTTTATTATCCACGTGAGTTTGGGAAGGAGAGAACTGTTGGACTAGAGTCTGAACAAGCAAACATTGTTGCCTCAAACCAAGCTGTGATAACTTCTTTTGAAACAGATATTCAGGTATGCAACAGTGACTAAACTGTAAAAGAGGGTAGCTTGGTCACATGTATAAAAACCTGAAGATAGTAGCATAAATTTATATTTTGGCTCCTTAAGCAAAGGGATGAACAAGTGCTACCTTGGTTCACATAAATTTAAACCTCTCTCTCTTTCTCTCCCCCCACTTCTCCACTTTCCCAAAACCTTACATAATTCTATAGGAAATAAATGGATTCAGCAGATTGAATAGTTGTCTTGAGAGCAATGACTCTTTCACGGTGACATTTACTATTTGATAAGTTGGCTATTTCTGATCCTAGAGTAGGACATTGTAGAGAAGCACATTTGGGGCCCTGTGCCTTCACTTCTCTCCAGATAATGTGACCTGTAGCTCTGGGAATTTCAGGGTCCCAGTGTACATGATCATCAAGCAAACTCTCTCCCTCTATGCATTGCTGAGGAGGCACGCTGCCTTAAGGTGTGGCCTAGCTTCAGGGAAGCATCTTTCAGATTGGACTCTCCAGAAAGCGCTTTATTGAGCTTTAATTTCTAAATTTTTATTCTTATATTCATTCTACAATTAGAGCCATCCTTGTAGACAGGAACTCATCATCAAAGCCCAGAATATAAACCATAGACTGTTAGTTGCTTTGCTCTTTCACATTGTGATACTGAGAGATGCAGCAATCAAGGATAAGATAAACACATTTGAGCATCGATGTTTGAGAAAATTAAAAGATAAAGCTCCTTTCACAGTTCCCAATGTGTATATCAGATCAAGGTCAACTTGCCTGAAAAATAAAAAACCATGAATAGCCTCTTTTGTGCTCCAAAAATGATGCAACTGACCCACTGCTTTTTGTGGTTGAGTTTTTAAAATTGTCGCTGCTGGGCAGCACCCTTGAAGCTTCCTAGGAGATACTAGGAAATAGGATGTAGGATGTCTATGGTAGGATGTCTGCTTGCTCCTGGCTACTGCATTTATTCACTGGTTGTCATATGATAATAACTTACTGAATGATTACTGAATAACAGCTAACTGAATGATGACTGTGCCAAACACTGTTCTAAGTATTTCAGATGGATTATTTTATTTCGCTTTTATTTTTGAACATGTCATGCAACCCTGCTGAACCTCACTTTTTTATCATCTAAAAACTATGTCATGATTTGTCCACTACTCAGTATGGGTATGAAAATTAAATTTGTTAAAATAAATGAGAGTCTTTGAAAATTATAAACCATTCATCTTGGAGTAAAATCTGACTTTGAAACTAAGTTAATTTTACTGGATTGTTATCCCACGTCACTGCCCATTAGAAAAGTGGTCCAAAATTTGAGCATTAGACAGAGTCATATTATCCCACTGTTCAGTGACTAAAAACAATTTAACAAGCATGTGTAATGCTTCCTTTTAATTGTAGTAAATTATATATAGCATATTTTAATACATTTGCAATGTTGTATAACCATTACCTCTGTCTGCATCCAAAACGTTTTCCACATCAACCCCTGCCAAATCTGTATAACCAAGAAATGTTAACATTTCCTGTTACTCTAGCTTCTGATAAACTCTATTTTACTATCTTTATGAATTTGTCCATTGTAAACCCTCATATAAATGGAATCCCGCCATATTTTTCTTTCTCTCTTTGGTTTATTTCTATAAGCGTAGTGTTGTTGAGGTCCGCCCATATTGTAGCTTACATCCAAATGTAATTCTTTTTTTATTCCATTGTATATATACAATGCATTTTGTTTGTCTATGCGTTTGTTAGTGGGCACACGAGTTGTTTCTCCCTTTTAGCTAGTAATGATAGCCGTTCTATGAACATCGATATATAGATACTTATTTAAGGCCTTGCTTTCAGTTCTTTTGCATATATGCGTAGGAGTAGAACTGATGAGTCATGTTTCATCTTTTGAGAAACTATCAAACTGTTTTCCATAGCAATTATGCCCTTTTACATTTCACCAGGGATGTAAGAGTGTTCTAATTTCTCTACCTTGTTGCCAACACCTGTTGCTACCTCGTTTCTGTTTTTAAAAAAGTTTAATATAGTCATCATACTAGGTGTGAAGTACCATCTCACTGTGGTTTGGATTTGCATTTCTCAATGATTTATGGTTTTGAACATCTGTCCAGTTCTTTATTGGACATTTGTATGTCATCTTTGGAGAAATGTTCATTTAAATGTCTATTTGACCAATTTTGAGTTGTTTTGATTTTGTTGTTGTTGAGTTTAATTCTTTATGTATTATGGATATAAGTACTACCTTACTGGATATACAACTTGCAAGTATTTTCTCTCATTCTATAGGTGTTTGGTGTTATATTAATGAAATCATTGCAAAATTCAATGTCATGAAATTTATTCATTTTATTCTAAGAGTTTTATAGTCTTCACACCTAAGTTTATGTCTTTATTAAATTCCAATTACTGTTTGCACATGGTGTAAGATAAACCAAATACAAAATATAAAAACTGAATATCTATGTCTTTTGCAGCACATCTTTTGTAAGATGGTATATCCAGTTTTATTTACACAATTTCTTGAAAAAATTACCCTTTCCCCACTTAATAGTTTTGGCGTCATTTCAAAAATGAATATGTGAGAGTTTGTTTCTGGGCTATCTATTCCATTCCTTTGGTCTGTGTATCTGAACTTACGCTGGTGCCATCCTGTGGCTTTGTAGTAAATTTTGAAGTGTGGGAGTATGAGTCATTACATTTTATTGTTTTTTTTAAAATCAAGATTGTTTTAGGTCTTGGAATCCCTTGCAATTCCCTACGAATTTGTGAAATGACTTTTCTGTTTCTACAAAAAAGATTATTGCCTGCCTATTCATGAACACAGAAGCCCCTTCCCATTTATTTCTGTCTTATTTAATTCTTTTCATAAAAATAAAAAAAATTTAAATTGAGAAATAAAATTGTATGTATTTATGAGGTACCTTGTGGTATTTTGACATAAGTATATATTGTATAATGTTCAAATTTGGCTAAATACATCTGTCTGCTCAAAGATTTATCGTGATTAAATGTTCAAAATGCTGTCTTGTAACTTTTTGGAAATATACAGTAATTTATCATTATTGTTGGTCCCCCTTCGTGTAAAAGAACATCAAATCTTATTTTTCCTAAGTATAATTTAGTATCTATTGAACCTATTCCTTATCCCTCTTTCCCCCTTGCCCTCCCCAAATTCTGGCAACCACAGTTCTATCCTTACTTTGCATGAGATCAACTTTTTCAGATTCTATATATGAAAGAGGTAACATAGTACTTGTTTTTCTTTGCCTGGCTCATTTCACTTAATGTAATGACTTCATAATGTTGCAAATGACAAGATTTCATCCTTTTATGACTGAATAGTATTCCATTGTACAATGTGCACCAAAGTTTATTTATCCCATTCATCAAATAGCAGACAGGTTATTTCATGTGTTCTGTATTTCTTTTAGCTTTTTTTTTTTTAGTTTTAGTGTACAAATATTCCATTTATCTTGTTTGATTTATTCCTAAGTGTTTAATTGTTTTAGATGCTATTGTAAATGAAATTTATTTCTCCATTCCTATTGGGTTATTGCTGGCATGTAGAAATACAACTGATTCTATCTATTAATCTTTTACACTGCTACTTTACTGAATTTATTATCTCTAATTATCTTATGGATTTTTGGGAGAGAGCTTTGTATAAGGAATTATATTGTTTGCAAAGAGTAGTGGTTTTACTACTTTGTTACCAGTTTTTGTGCATTTTATTTCTTTTTCTTGTCTAGTAGAATTGGCTAGAACTTCTGATACAAAGTTGAATAGCAGCAATGGATGTAAGTAGCATTGTCTTGTTTCTAATATTAGGGACAAAGCTTTTAGTCTTTCACCATTGAGTATGATGTTAGTTGTGAATTTTTAACACTTGATCATGCTGAGAAATTTTCTTCTAGTAATAGTTTCCTAGGGGCTTTTTTCTTTATCATGGAAAAATACTGAATTTTTGTCAAAAATCTTTTCTGTATGAATTGAGATGGTCACGTAGTTTTCGTCTTTGTTCTAATCATGTGATGCATTACATTAATTTACTTATGGTGAACCACCTGTGCATTCCTGAATAAATCCTACTTTGTTATGATGACTAACACTTTTAATATGCTAGTGTATTTTACTCAATAACATTTTGTTCAGGATTTTACAATTTACATTCAAAAGGAATTTTGGTCTTTAATTTTCTTTTCCTATGATATATTTATCTGGTATTGAGATAATCTTGTCCTCATAGAACACATAAGGAAGTATTTTTTTTCTCCTGTTTTTTGAAAAAGTTTGAGAAGGATTAGTGTTAATTCTTCTTTAAATGTTTGGTAGAATTCATGGTGAAGCCATCTAGTCCAGGGCTTTTCTTTGTTGATAGGTTTTAAATTACTGATTCAGTTTCTTTACTTGTTATAGATCTGAAGAATTTTCTATTTCAGCTGAGTCATTTAAGTAATTTGTGTGTGCTTCAAAGAATTTTTCTGTTCCAAGTGGTTTAATTGGTTTATATACAGTTGTTACAATTGTTATCTACTGTTTCTTTTTTTGAGCACCATTGATTTGCTTCAAGAAACTTTCATATGTAAGTGAATAATCTCAATTTGTGTAATGAGATATAAGGAGTAATAAATAGCAGTATCTCTATCAACAGAAAAGAAGAAACTAAAATATTAATTAATATTAATTAACTTTTTCAAGGGCTTTACCTGTAGACAATAGTGGAGATAGAATTCAGACTATAATTCTCTGATTTGATGTTTCACACTTTTGTGGGCATGGACTATGTGTGTGTGATCTTAAGAAAATTTTTATCTGACTTTTTTGCCATAAAAAATATGATTTTTATGTGTAAGGTAATCCAAATAACATCTTATAAAGGCAACCATTTTTATCTCCCAGAATATTTCAAGGCAGAGGCAACCAATATTGGAATATTTGATCAGTTAAATTCATCTAGTAGGAAATAAAGCGCTTCTACCATGCTTGAATTAGTATCCTAGTTTTAAATGGGAATGTTGAGATCAGGAAGAAGATATGTTTAGCTGTGTAAATTAACCCAGTTTTATTTATTTCAAGAATGATATAACTTCGTCTTCATATATGAAGGATATATCATTGATGATTATCATTAAGGTGTGAGCTGTTTTAAAAGTTGATTTCTTATAATGGGGATAGATTTATGTCAGCTCATTCATACGCACTTAATTGTCACTGTGACAAATTTTCTGGACTGCCAAGTGACTTGCAAAGGATCTGGATGCAGCTATGAAATAATTGAAGGAATTAAGATTAAACCTCAATTTTTATCTTTTTTAAAGGTATGGAAAACAATGTAGATAATCTTAGAAAAAATCCTAGAATAGAAAAATCTCCTCACTGCTCTTTAATGAATAGAGAAGGAAAAGTTTAGCAGGAGAATAAAAGCATTGTAATCTCGGCAATATGTATCATAATTCTTTCTAATTTTTTGATCCATTTGTCCTTGAAAAAAATTGAAGATTTTATTTTATATTTAGAATTCTAAATGTATCACATAGTTCCTGCTTTTGCTATAGTGTAATGCTGCACACAGATAAATTCAGTCTTATAATATTCTTTCAGAATGTAGATTATATGTAATATTTTTCTATTCTGAGTAGTCTATCCAGGCAAGACTCATACATATAGTATGTCTAAGTTTGTATTAGTGGCTGTGATTCAGATGTTTCCATAGTGTAGCAAGAATGACAATAACTTACAAAGATGGTGTCTGTCGGTTGTTTGATAACTTATTATCATCTATAATGCCACCACTAAAATTTGTCACATAGTTAAGGATGTGTAGCATAATTGTCTCCTATTTTGAAGGGTGGAAAATGAGGCATGACACTAAATTCCTATTTGGGGAAAGCTAATGAGGAATCCACGAGTTCTGTCTTCTGTTTTTTCTTTTCTACTCTACTCAGTCTCTCTAAATGACTTCAGCAGCACGTTAACCTCTGAAGTTAATATCTCAGGATACTACAAGTCTTTTTCTGAACAGTGAAAGTAAATGGGAAGAATTTTACCCATGAAAGTTTTGACTCCTTAAAAATGTAGAATTTATATTTGAATTACCCATTAGGAGCCTTCTTGCAGGAGGTAGCCTGAGTCTAATGGGTCCTAGGTTCTTGGTACAAACTCTTTTCTTCCTGTGATTAAGTCCTACTAAGTTTTGGCATCATTTCAGTTTCTCTGAAATTTAAGAATTACTTTTTCTTACTTAGGGAGTCTTTCTGTGGAATTTCTTTGATTCCAAAGGACTGTTACCTATTCTGACAAGTGAAACTAATATCAAGCAAATTTTCCACAGATTTTCAGTCTTGTATTTATTCTGTAAATCCAGATAAGAATAGTCAACTGGAATATGAGCATTATTTCCCAAGTTTGTTTTTGGAGGTTGTCTGGCAAGGGCCAGATTATTGTAGTGCCTAAAGTCAACCTGTTTTAACAGGCTTCATCATCCTTTGTACAAATTTTAAAAGAATGGGTCCTCACGCAAGCATTTCAAATCCAGAGACAAATTTGAAAAAAAAAAAAAGTTGCTGTAACATGTTGACTGATTCTTTGCCAAGTCAGCCACTAAGAATTTACTTGATCAACTTGTCCACAGAGAAAATTGAGGTGGTAGGAGAAAGCATGTAACTTTGTTATCAAAAAACTAAACTTCTTGTTACCCTTAAATCCCTCTCCCTCTTACAATTTTTCCTTCTACATTTAACCCACATCTTCTCAATCAGCTGCCTTTCCTTTTTTCTCTGTCTTCTAATCATTCTCTGTGATATAATCAGTAGCTCTAGTATATCCATTCTTTCAGTATTGATACAGTGATGTGTTCTGGTAAAATAGCTTTCTAAAGATATATTCAGATATGCAGATTCAAACCCACAGAAAGGTTAAAAACATTTTAAAAATATGCTTGTCAGCAGTGGAAAGAAAACTGTTTGTAGCCAGCAGGTGAGCTGGAGAGTACTACAGGGTGTGGTAGAGATAGTAATAAATTAACTGGCAGGCCAAAAACTATATTTAAAAAAATCAGCTATTTCATAGTAGAGAAGCATGACAGCTATGAAACAAAAAAAAAAGAAACAAAAAAAAAGAAAAAAAAAGAAAAAGGAGTGCCCCAGGGAATTCTTTTAGAGTTTGATTTTTTAAAATATGTTTGACATGAAAAATGTTTTAGTACAAATAAAGCAACTGGTATTAAACTTACAGGGAGGGGCATTGTGGTTTAGCGTTAGTATGAATAATGCATGATATTTAAAGAAAGAACAGCTAGCTCTAAAATGTTCCAGGAGGCAGTCCATGCTGATGGTTGGAATGGATGATTTCTCCCCTATTTTTGAAACATCATTAATTCAGCATCATTTTGTGATTTTTTTAACTGATAAGATAGCAATTGAAGAATAGTGTTTGACTTAGGTTAGGATATTCTTTCTTCAAATAATTTAGTTTAAAAATCATAAAGATCAGTAGAATTATTTAGCATAAAGTGACAGTCATTTACTATAAAAAATAATTTGGACTGGTTATCTTTTTTAAAAGCCTGTATTCAAACTAAAATCTTCAAACTTCAAACTAAAATCAACCTCATGGAAGGGGAAAAACAAGATCAGATATTTTGAACATTACTCCATAGGAGCTCAGCACAATATAGCGTTAGTGAATGCATTGTAGCAGCACTCCATATGCAATCAGAAGCCAATTGTTACTGGACTGTGTACAAGCACACACTGTGCTCAATGGTCTGATGAGGTATTATGGATATGATGCAAAGAGACTGTGTAGATTAGAAGCTAACAATTTGTTAAAAGTGAAAGCAACTTAACATTTACATTGGGCCAGCTGAGTAGCACTTCATGTGGCAAGCAGGATGAGTTCCAAGGAATTGGGCATCAAACTCTAGGTAGTAGTGTCCAGGCAGAAAGAGAGAAAGAGAGAGAGAGAGAGAGAGAGAGAGAGAAAGAGAGAGAGAGAGAGAGAGAGAGAGGAGATTTTTATTACTTTCCAGTTAACTACCTCTTTACTGTGATTCTTTATACAATGTCTCTTCATTATTACATTCAGCTTTCAATGTGGAAAAGTTCATGCAAAACAGCATGATTATTATAAATGTCAAAAATGTGTGGAGAAACAGCCTATTAAAATATAGCCTAGAGAAAGTACATAACACTGACTTTAAATAAGTAGCTGAAGCCAAAGTGACACTACATTAAATCACAGATACTTTGTAATTTATCCACAAATATTAATTTTTAGTTCAGTTACCACTATGAAAATATGTTCATCACTTCTTGGGTCTTTGAGTCTCTGACCAGAGACTATGTTCTTAGGTCATAGATGGTACTTCAGTTCCCTGTTTAGAAGTGGGCTGGTATTAGAAGCACATTAAGATGTAACATTGATCTCTGCTAAACTATGCTCCATTCTTACCAGGGTTTTAGTACACATATCCCATGTATAATGTGCAGTTATTTAATCAAATAATCATCAAAGAATGTTTGATCAGTGCCCAGTGTGTGTGATTATGTAGTAGGTTCTAATAGTATGATACTAGAGGTTAATTTAGAAAAATGGTTTCTACTCTCATAGATACCAGGTAGTTGACAGAATGCTGGCAGATAAAATTAGCTGCTCTTCAAACACTATCATATTAAAGAAATCGTATTTTAAAAATGCTTTCTTTAGTTTTTGTAAAATAAAGTGTAAGAGTTATGGGCAGTCCATAGCTAATAATCTTCTTTGAACTGGTAATACTCTGTCTTGCCTAGCAAGCTAAAACTTTTGTTGTTTAATAGAAAAGCCTCAGTGCTTTCATATTGTATTGAGTGTCAACCTGGCTTTAAGATATTTTTTTTACTCTTAAAAATGATGTATTACAAGATTTGTAATGGAGTGAACATGCTTGAATTGCACATTTAATTTTTTTAACATTACATTCATGTTTTGCCAGTTTGCCTACCAGCTATCTGTTAACAAAAAGTTCCAAGGCAGCACTGCAAGTCTGTGCCCAACTAAGCCTTTTGTTTCTGCAGATGTTTGGGCTTAGAGCAATGTTGTAAAGCTCAAGCAATCCAAGGACCATGTTTGTACTTGCCTGCTGTGATTCCCTGTGCATTGTCTAAACCTGTATGCATTGTTCTTTCCGACAGGTGATAACTACCCCGTACAGTTCATTCCATCAACAATGGCAGCTGCTGCTGCTTCTGGACTCAGCCCTTTACAGCTCCAGGTAAGTGCCAGAAAAAAATGTGGGATGTGAGCCAGTATTTTAGTGGGAAACTGCTAACCAGCTGTATGCTAAATAATGGCCTGAATGTTAAATAATTTTTAAAGCATAACTCAGAAGGATTAACACCTTATGTACTTACCATACTGCAAGTCAAAGAAAAAATTGCCAGTTCTATTATTTTTAAAAGAAAAATGACATTATAATTTAGTACTGTGTATTCTGTGTCAGATGAGTTAGTATTATTGTTTTTTTTTAATTGCTGGATGTTAGCTTTTTTCTTACTAATTTTTTATCTGTTTAAATTATATCTAGATTAGCTTTTACACATAAGCATCAAAATAGAGAATGATGTTGGACATTTTCATTCTTGTGGGTCATAGAATAATGTTATTCACAAATTACTTGATAATTTGGTGAAATGTGAACACTTTGCTCCTAAATATGTGTATTCTCATCCTTCCAAGGGTCAAGGGTCTGGGCATGTTATCTGACCAAATTATGAACTAGTAGTCTGTTGTTTAAAGCTAAACTTGGGGAGAAAGTTTGGAAACTGAATGAAAAATATATTTGCACCATATATTCTTCACGGGAAAATGAGTAGTGTGGAATAGGACTAGGTGTTCTTTAGACTTTTTTAGCACTATCATTTGAATAGGAAATTGACTTTAAATATATATTTTGTTTAATAAAAAGGTAAGGTCATGAAAATAATAGTTAATACAATAGAAAGTTCATTAAAGATAGTTTTTATTCTTCAAATTTACTGTGATTACTATTGAATTTTCTTAAATAGTCTAGGGAACAATGTCTGGCCAGAGATTTTTATTTCTATGTTGCTATTCTCTATTTGACCTGAAAAGGGTGTTGCTACTGTACCATGAAAAGCCATCGCTTTCAACATTGTCAATCGGGTGTGTAAACAAAGAATTTTTGCAGCACTTGAGAAGTTTTTGTCATAAACCTCATTCAGGAAGCATGAAGACATTCCCTATTATGGGCTATCTTTAGCCAAACAGGAACAATAACCCTGCCTCTCTTGCAAATCTTCACCTTTTACACTCTAACTTTGGAACTTAATAGCTGCTAGTTAGAAACTAGAAGGAACCCTCCCTAGTGGTAAACCTAACTTA
>RJWT010002008.1:0-43536 GCA_004365215.1 Cuniculus paca | reverse complement strand
GTTTTTAAAGGGAAGGCTTCTGTCCACACAGACACGCACGCTTTGGGTACCCTCACCATCAGCTTGCAGAGCTGGTGTCTGCATCCCTGCTCCCTCGCTGGGACTCGCCCGCCTCTCAGCCACCTCTCAGACTTCCCTCTGCTCCTGGTGCAAGGGTCCCTGCTGTCTCTCTACTCCCTGCTGCCCCTTCTCAGGGCTAGTTTCCTTACCAGTCCTGCCAGAACCTTCCTGATCGTTTCCTCCCACTTGCAGTGAAAGCAGACCCTGAACTAGTTCAGGTGAGATGCTGGACTGTGTTTCATTTTTGGAAACCAAGGTCAAGGTCAAGAGGATTTTCAAACACAAAGCGTGAAGGGTCAGGTCCTCCCGCCAGGGGCTTGCCAGTGGTTTAAGGGACCCTGGTCCAGCCTCAGACCTCTGTGGCTCAGGACACGCAGTGGGGACACTGGCTCTGACCTTGGCCCTCACAGCCCTAGAGCAAAGGTGCTGCCCATGAGGGCCCCACACTGATGCACAGGCCTGGTCTGGACCAGATGGCCAAAGTTTTCTCAGAAACAACTCAAAACTTTTTCTCCTCCAGATAACAGCTAGTCTTGTGTTTCACTGAAGATTCTTTCTAGGTCCATTTTATTCCAACTCCTCCTGTGTTTTTTTATCAGTCCTGTCCATGTCAGTGACCTCTGCTAATAAAAGTTCCCACTTCTCTCTGTGGCTCTTTCCTGTTGTCTGCCCAACCATGGCACCGTTCCTGAGAAGCTGATGTCAGGCCTGACCCCCCAGCACTCTGCTGGGGATGTGCCGCCTCTGTGTGTTAGTCAGTTCGTCCTCTCTGGGACGAACACCTCCATGCACAATGGAAAGCAGACGAGGTTTATTGGCTCATGGTTTCAGAGGTTGCAGTCCATGGTCAGCTGGCTCGAAGGCAGAAATACCTGGGGGACAGATGTGATAGAAGAGAGCTGCCCGCCTCATGATAGCCAGGAAGCAGAGTAAGCAGGACAGGAGACTCAGAGAGGAAGTGACCAGGGGCAAGATGGCCTCTTCCAGGTCTCATCTCATGACCTCCCTCCTCTAGCTGGGCCTACCTCCTGCCAACATGTTTAGCTATTCACTCACCAGTAGATTAAGCCACCAGTGAGGTTATTACCCCGATGTAATTACCTTCCAAAAGCCCCAGCTCTGAACACATGAGACTCGGGGGACATTTGAATCCATACCAAAGGACTGACTGGACACCACCCAGCAACATCTCAGAGACACACACCTGCAGGTAGAGGTGTAGGGAGCACTCAGCACCTCAGGCCACAGAATTAGAACCCAATCAGATTAAACCCCAAAGGACCAGCTTTGGCAGTGCCCAGATACCAAACACCCCAAGAGTTGAGAGGGGGAGTCAGGGTCCATAGGCCTTGAGGGAAGATGCTAGGGAAAGTGGACTCTCCCTAGAGTAGGTTGATAGTCGGCTTTAGCCAGGCCTTGGCCAGTTGTCAAGAAGTGGCTTCTGGCCTTGGAAGGGCTGCACAAGGGGTAGAAACTACATGAAAGCTGGTCTGGACAGTGTCAGAGGGAGACGTTCATAGCCATTAGGCTCCAGGATTCCTGCTGCTCAGCTCCCCAAGGAGGGAAGCATTAGGGCAGAAGGAGAGGGTAGGGGACTAGTTAAGGAGGACATGCAGCCTCGGGACATGGGGCCACACATAGGGACACCCCTCACTTGAGGGCTCTCCACAGCAAGACCTTGAGAGCCCATCCCCACAAAGTGCCAGGATCCATTCTGCCTAGGTGAGGAGCAAGCATCCCCAGTAGAAATGGGGGAAGGACAGAGGGCACACACACACACACACACACACACACACACACACACACACACACGTGACAGAGGAGAGCCTCCTCCAGGACCACCCCACCCTGGGCCATCACAGCAAATCCGTTCTGCAGCTTCTTCAGCTGTAAACAGGTTAGTGACATGTCAGTGGCCACTTGAGAGAGCCATGGGTAGCTTAAGGCTCCTCCCCAATTGGAAAGCCCTGGGCCAAGGCACGGAGCCACCTGGATGGACTCGCCATGGCCAGTAGCCTCTCACCAAGCAGGAGCTGAGACAGAGGACAGAGGCTTCCAGGAGGGGCAGTGTAGGGATGACGCACCTGGGCAGGGAAGGACACACCAGCCTCTCTCTTTATTGCTCCCTGGGGGGTCTGCCTTCTTCGTCTTTTTCTTTCTTTTTTTTTTAAGAGCATTTACTTTTATTTTTTTCCAAATCCATTTTACTTCAAAGATAAAAAGAAAAAAAGAACAAGAAGATGAAGATGAAAAAAAAACAAAAAAACTACAACGAAATTTAAAAAACACGTCAATTGGGGCAACAATGGTACATACATTGTGCATTGTCATCCCCAAATCAATCATTCACCCAGAGCACAAGGATCTGTATTCAATTGTCTGAACAATACAAGCACAAATCTTTGTTTTCAGCAAACTCAGAGAAATCAGTAGTATGACTATCTTAACTATTTTTATAGACATACACATACACATATACATATGTATTTTCTTTCAGCTTCTCACACTAATGAGACGATACAATGTTTACACGTGTGTCTTATTTCACTAATGAGTATGTTCTCAAGTTGCTTCTATTTATCTATAAAAAGTCTCCAGTTTACCATTCTTTATGGCTGAGTGGCATTCCATTGTATAAAAATACCACATCTTTTTTATCCATTCCTTGGTCGATGCGCATTTAGGTTGTTCCCAAGATCTGGCTATTACAAACTGTGCTGCTATAAACATGGGTACACATGCATCATTGTGGTATGATGTTTTTAATTCTTTTGGGAAGATACCCAAAAGGGGAATAGCTGGGTTGAATGGGCCCTCTAGTCTTAGTTTTTAAGGAATCTCCACACTGATGTCCACAGTGGTTGCACCAGTCTGTGCTCCCACCAACAGCAGAGAAGGGTTTCTTTTTCCCCACACACCCTCCAGCATTTGTTATTGCTTGATTTCTTGATCTTGGCCATTCTTTCTGGGGAGAAGTGGAATCTCAGTGTCATTTTAATTTGCATCTCTTGAATGGCCAGTGATGTCAAACATTTTTTCACATATTTATTTGCTTTTCGTATTTCTTCATCTGAGAAGTGTATAGTCATCTCAGATGCCCGTTTTTGGATTGGGTCTTTAAATCTAGGAGGACTGATTTCTTTGAGTTCTTTATATGTTCTTGATAGTAATCCTTTGTCTGAGGAACAGCTGGCAGACATTTTCTCCACGTTGTGGGTTGTCTCTTCACTCTGTTGGTGGTTTCTCCTGCTGTGCAAAAGCTTTTCAGTAGGGTGAGATCTCAGTTGTTGATTCTTTGTGATAGTTCCTGTGCAATTGGGGTTTTGTTCATAAAGTCTTTGCCTGCACCAATGTCTTCCAGAGTTTTCCTACTCTATCTTCCAGAAGATTTAATGTTTCTGTTTTAATATTAAGATCTGTCATCCATTCTGATTTTAGCTTGGTACATGGTGAAAGATATGGGTCCAGTGTTTATCTTTGGTATGTGTAGAGCCAGTTTTTCCAGCACCATTTATTAAAGAGACTATCTTTCTTCCAGTGAATGTGTTTGGCACCTTTGTCAAAGATAAGGTGGTTTAGTGTGTCTGGAGTTGTTTCTGCATCTTCTAATCTTTTCCATTGATCTTCAGGTCTGTTTTTTTGCCAGTACCACACTGTTTTTATCACAGTAGCTTTATAGTATAATTTCAAGTCAAGGATTGTGATGTCCCATCTTACCTGTGTTGCCCAGAATTGCCTATGCTGTTTTAGGTCTCTTCTGGCTGCTGATGAATTTTAGGATTTTTTTCTCTAATTCTGTGAGATATGCTATTGGAATTTTGATTGGGATTGCATTGAATCTGTTAACAGTTTTGGAAGTATGGTCATTTTCACTATATTGGTTCTTCCTACCCAAGAGCATGGGATATCTCTCCATTTTCTAATCTTGTCTTCAATCTCCTTTTTTCAGAGTACTGTAGTTTTCAATGTAGAGGTCCTTTGTATCATTTGTTACATTGATTCCTAGGTATTTCATTTTAGGGGGATGCTATTGTAAAAGGTATTGTTACTTTGATTTCTCTCTCAGTGAGTTTGTCAATTATATACAGGAAGGTTATTGATTTTTGAGTGTTGACTTTGTAATCAGATATGTTACTGAATTTGTTTATCAAATGTAGAAGTTTTTTGGTGGAGTTTTTGGGGTCTTCTAAGTAGAGTATCATGTCATTTGCAAATAACAATAGTTTAACTTCTTCCTTTCCTATCTTTTTTTTTTATTTCTTTCTCTTGACTAATTGCGCTGGCTAAAGTTTCCAGGAGTATGCTGAATAAGAATGGAGACAGTGGACATCCTTGTCTTGCTCCTGATTTTAGAGTGAAAGCTTTCAGTTTTTATCCATTTAGAATGATGTTGGCTGTTGGCTTGTCATTTTGTGGATGGCTTTTATAAGATTGAGATAAAGACCATGTATTCCAATTTTTTTTTGGTATGGCTTTTATCATGAATGGGTTCTAGACTTTGTCAAAAGTTTTTTTTCTGTATCTATTGAGATAATCATATGATTTTTGTCCTTGGATCTGTTAATATGGTGTACTACATTTATGGATTTACATATGTTGAACCATCCCTGCATCCCTGGGATGAATTACACTTGATTACAGTGTACAGTCTTTTTGATTATTTGCTGCAGTGTGTTTGCCAGTATCTTATTGAGAATTTTTGCATCAGTGTTTGTTAGGGAGATTGGCCTGTTATTCTCTTTCTTAGTTGGGTCTTTCTCTGCTTTTGGTATCAGAGTAATGCTTGCTTCCAGGAATGAATTTGGAAGTATTGCTTCTCATTCAATTTCATTGAAGAATTTGAGAAGTAGTGGTGTTAGGTCTTCTCTAAATTTCGTGTAGAATTCAGCAGTGAATTCATCAGTGCCTAGCCTTTTGTTTGTTTGTTAGGTTTTTAATTACATCTTCAATTTCACTTATTGATATTGGGTTATTTAGGATTTTCATATCTTCTTGATTCAGCTCTGGTAATTCATATGTATCTAGGATCTGTCCATTTCTTCTGTATTTTCCATCTTGTTAGAATACAGGTTTTCTAAGTAGATATAGATGATTTTCTGGATACCTGCAAGATCTGTTGTGATTTCACTCTTTTCATTCCTAATTGCATGGATTTGAGTCTTTTCTTTCATTTTTTTGATAAGGTTGGCTAAGGGTTTGTCAATTTTATTTAACCTTTCAAAGAACCAACTCTTTGATTCATTGATTCTTTGTATTGTTTTCTTAGTCTCCAGTGTGTTAATTTCTGCTCTGATCTTTATAATTTCCTCTTTTGTACGAGCTTTTGGCTTAGCCTGCTCTTATTTTTCTAGAAGTTTGAGGTTCAACATTAAATTGTTTATATGCACTTGCTCTGTTTTCCCAATATGGGCATTTAGTGCTATAAATTTCCCTGATAAGACTACTTTGATTGTGTCCCACAAGTTCCAGTATGTTGCATTGGCATTATCATTCAACTGTAAAAAGTGTTTAGTTTCTTCTTCAATTTCATCTGTGATCCATTGGTTCTTCAGTAGGGTGCTATTTAATTTCCATGTGTTTATGCAGTTCTTGAGGTTTCCTTTGCCATGGATTTCCAATTTCATTGCACTGTGGTCTGGTAGTGTGCATGGGATAATTTCACTTCCTTTGCATTTACTTAAGCATGTTCTATGAACCAGGATGTAGTCTATTTTGGAGAATGTCCCATGTGCAACTGAGTCGAATGTGCATTCTGATGTTGTGGGGTAGAATACTGTATAGACTGTATTTGTTCAGAAGTTTGATTTAGTTCTACTATTTCATTATTGATTTTTTGTCTAGTTGATCTATCTTTTTGTGACAGTAAGGTACTGAAGTCTCCCAATACAATTGTATTAGGGTCTATTTGATTTTTCGTATCTGTTCATAATTGTTTTATATAGTTGGGTGCACCATGGGGTTTTTTTTGGTTTTTTGTTTTGTTTTGTTTTGTTTTTGTACCAGGGATCAAACTCATGACGTCACATCTACCAGGCAGGCACTTGTGCCACTGAGCTATGACCCTGGCCCCTCATTGGTATTTGTTTCATATATATTTATGACTGTTACCTCTTCCTCTTGAATTGTTCCCTTTATGAGGATGTAGTGACCTTCTTTATTTCTATTATTCAGTCTTGGCTTGAAATTCACTTTGTCTGCAAATAGAATAGCTATCCCTGCTTTTTTCTGGGTTCCTGTCACATGGAGTATTGTTTTCTATCCTTTGACTTTCAGTCTATGAATTTCTTTTTGAATTAAAATGTGTTTCTTGTATGCAGCATATTGTCAGATCTTCCTTCTTCATCAATTCTACCAGTTTGTTCCTTTTCACTGGTGAATTGAGACCATTAACACTGATGGTTATAACTGGTATGTATTGACTTATCCTTGTCATGTATTTCCCTATTGTTGGCTACCTCCTTTTCCCCCTCCCTCTAATTGCTTGCCTTCCCTGGTGGATTCCTTCTGTTGGGGTTAGTGAAGCTTTAATCCTCATTATCTCTTTCTAGAATGTCCTTCAAAACATTTTGGAGTGCTGATTTGGTGGTCATAAATTTCCTCAGATGTTCTTTGTAATGGAAGTATCTTATTTCTCCATCAATTTTAAAAGATAATTTTGGGGGGTACATCAATCTGAGTTGAAAGTTGTTTTCCTTTAAAACTTGGAGTACTTCACTCCAAGCTCTCCTTGACTTGAGAGTTTGCACTGAGGAATTGGCTGTAATTCTGATGAGCTTTCCTTTATAGGTGATTTGTTTCTTTTCTAACAGCTTGTTAGGATTCTATTCTTGGGTTGAATTTCTGGAATCTTTACTATGATATGCCTGGCTGAAGATTTTTTTTTATCATTGCTAATTGGAGTTCTATATGCCTTGGCTATCTGTATGTCAAATTCTTTTTCTCTACCAGTAATATTTTCTGTCATGATATCTATGAACATTTTTTTAATGTTCTTCTTTGTCTCATCTAGCAGCTGCTGGATTGATTTCTCATGGTCTCTTGCTGTCTTTGAGAAATCTTTCTTTTCCTGGTTGCTAACTGTAAGTCTGTCTTCAATATCTGAGATCCTATCCTCACATTGGCCTAATCTGCTTCTAATACTTTCAATGAAGTTTTGATTCTCCTGGATATCTGCTTCAATCTGCTTTATGGATTCTTTTTTCCTTTTTTTTTTTTTTTTTTTTTTTGTGGCACCAGGGGTTGAACTCATGACCTCATGCTTGCCAGGCAGGTGCTTAGGCAACTGAACTAGATCCCCAGCCCTCCATTTCTTTCCTATGCTGAGCTTCTATAATTTGCTTAAGCTTTTTTTTTTGTCTGTCTGCTCTAACATTGCTAAGCATTGTGTGTGTTTTGGTAATCTCTGTAGTTATCTGAGAAATTATTTCTGATTTCATTTTTTTCAGAGCCTCATTCAATTGCTTTGTTGTTACCACTTCACAGAGGCCTGGTCAGGGGCTTTCTGATTGTCCCACCTCATTCACCCCTGGATTTGCCTTTGGTGAACTGGATGTCTGAGGTTGCATTTTGGTTAAGTATCTTCTCATTTTATTTTCTTTTTTTTTAAATTTAATTCTTGGAGTGATGCTTATAAGTTGCATATGGTGGATTGCTTTATTGGTAATATTTAAGATCCTTAGGTGATGATTGCTTCTTTGAGGTATCCTCTAGGTGTGACTGGTTTTTGGGTTTTGAGTCTGTTGGAAGATCTTATCTCTTCAGTTTGCTGGAGATGAGAAATTGTTGTTTGTTTGGCCTAGTCCCTGGTTCTTTGGCACTGTGCCACCATATTTTCTGTGATCCTTAGTTAATCTTAGTCATAGATTATCAGGACCAACAGCTGTTTAGAACAATTATGTGCATTTTGGCTATAGTGGTACCAATAGCATCAAACACAGCCTAGAAAACAACAAACTGAGCTAACCCTTAATTTGCAACTTTTAACCATATGAACTAGATTTGTAATTATATAACAAAATGTAAAACAAATCAGATAATTATATGCAGTATCTAAGTCCTTAATGTGTCAATTTTGCCCTCAGGGTTAAAATTTAAAATGGATTAAGGAGAAAGCAGAGAAATGGAAGAAGAGAAAGAGATTAGAAGTAAGGCTGGAGGACAAAGAGGGATCCTGCCAACCTGGGGAAACTGATACAGAAGACTGAAGGGAAAGAGCGATGACAGAGATAAAAGGAAGAACAACAGAACCACACCCACAAAGAGGTTAGGAACCACTCTCACACTCATACAAAAACAAGGAAGGAGAAAGAGAAACAACAACAACAAAAAGAAAAAGAAAAACAAATAGTCCACTTCCAGCATTCTCTCTGGTTTCACTAGTAGACAGCCTGTGGAGACAGAGTCGTGAATTGTGCCACTCTACCCCAAAAAGCCAGCAGTTGCTTTATGGTGGAGTAGTGGATAACCTTAGCAGGCCTGCCCTGAGACCAGACTCATTGGGCTTGCTGAAGTCCAAGCAGTTTCCAAGGGTCTCTGCCCCACTAGGAGCTGCTAGAGGAAGCCTGCAGCAGGGCTGGTTCTGGGCTTATTGGCCTCCTAAATGGCTCCCAGCTAATTGCTCTCTCCCACAGGAGGACTGAGTCCTCTGCACTCACTGCCAGCCAGTGCAGTCTTCCACATCTGCTGCTCCCTTCCACTGCTGTATCTCTCTGCAGAGTCTCTGGGCATCAGTCATCACCATCATCATGACCTTCCATCCCCAGGTTCCAACAGTGAATTCCATCTCAGGGCAAAGTCACTGCCAGCTACTGCTTTCTTCTTCACTGAAGTTTTTCTTTTTACTCTCTCTGTGGGCTTCAGTTTGCACTTCAGCTTCTTCCTGGGTTCAGGGGACCCACTTCCTTCTTGACTTCCTCACTATGCTATTTTCCAGCATCTGGACAGTGACCCTCAGAGAGGCTGTTTTCTCTGCTGCTTACCTCTCTGACATCTTCCTGGTAGTCTTTTCTCATCTTTCAGGTTCTTCCCAGTTACCCTCAGGTTTGCACACTGGCCCCAGTTTGGCAGGAAGATGTGGCCTACCTGTCCAAACTTGGGTCTGGGATGACTTCTCAACACATCCCCTGTCTCTTTGGCCTCACTTCCACTGTCTCCAATACACAGTTTGTCACCAGGGACCACAGGCAGCAAAGACTGAGAGGCAACCAGGGCCCAGCTAGCACACAGACCCTGAAGGAACCCAGGGGAAGACTTGCCCTCATGTTTCCCTCTCCCAAAAACAATCTCACATCCACAACAGTAAGTCTCCAACCCCCTCCCTGGACATGCCCCACTACTGGTTCCACTGCTGAGCATAAAGCAAGACCAAAATATGATGGAAGGACATCACAGATGAAAGATGCTTAGCTCATGGCATCTGGAAGCCAGAGAGAACCAGATGAGCCAGGGAGAAAGGGGCCTGAGACAAGATAGGGTCCCCAAGGTCATGCTCCCTACTGCTTTCTATTCAGCCTCACCTCCTAAGTCTTCCTCACATCCCAGTAATGTCATCAAATTACAAATCACTGTAGATTAATCTACCAATGCAGTTAGAGCCCTGATGATCCAGTCACCTTTTAACAGGAGTTTTTTGAAGGACATCTTCAATCCAAACCACATTCCACTCCTGGCCCCCAAAGAATTGTGTCTGTCTTATTACACAAAACATATTGGGTCCATCTCCTAGAGTACCCAAAGTCTCAATAGTTACAGCACATCTCAAAAGTCCAAATCCAAAGTCTCCTCTGAGACACAAGGCAAACTCTTGGCAGTGAGCACTATAAAATCAAAAATAAGATACAATGGCACAGACTAAATGTTTGTATTCCAAAAGGAATAGAGCAGTGATGATGAACCTTTCAGAGAAGAGTGCCCAAACTACAACTCAAAACCCACTCATTTATCACAAAGTTCCAACACTGCAACTAAACCTGAACATCAAGGTTTTAGTTTAGAAAAAACAATTTTTATGTGGTCCTCAGTTGCTGGGGCAACTTGGCTAGTGTGTCTGCACAGAGGGGTCTGTGTACCTGCTCCAGCACGTGCACCATAGGTCCACCACCATGGGAATAAGGGAATAGAAAGAAGGAAGGGATGAAAACAAGACCCAAACCCAGCAGATCAAATGTTAAATCCTGTAGCTCCATGTCTAGCACCCATGTCATGGGGCAGCAAGATGTGAGCTTCAAGGAGCTTAGGTAGCCCCACCCCTGTGGTCTTAACAGTTAGAACCCACATGTACTCTTTCTTGGGCTGGCTCTCCTTGGAACCTGCAAATTTATTTGGAAAATGCTCCATGTTTCTGGCATCTCTAACTTCCTGGGATCTTCACCCCAGCTCCAGCTCCATGTGTTGCCCTCTCATTGGCTGCCCACAAGAACTCTGACCCTGCATATACTGCCTAGTCTCCTAGAGTTTCTTTGGAGATCTGGGTGGAAGCCTCCAGGAGCCTGTAGTTCTTGCATTCTACTTTCTTGCAAAACCGTCATCACATGGACAATGTCAAGGTCTCCCAGGAGCACAATCAGCAGCTGGGCGCTCTTGGTCCACAACTGCAGTGTCCTCTGAATGTTTGGATGGCTGAATGTGGTGAAACACTTCCCCAGGTGGCTTGGAGTGAGCATAGTCCTGGGAGGTTCTCTTTGCAAAGCTGAATCTATCAACCTGCAACAGGCAGTCTGGCCCATTCCTGAGATGCCTTCAAAGCATCTTTCTTATTATCTCAATGCAAAGAAGTGGCTTCTTTTTAATACCTGTAATTTCTTCAGGAACCACATCTTCTCACTTCAACTTTACCTATGTTTTTCTGCCCAAACTGCAAGTTTTTCTAATCTCTCTGGTCTGTTTTTTTGCTCCCAATTTTCACTGTAATCTAGCAAAAAGCAGCCACAAATATCCATGCCATGAATATTATGCTACTTTGAAATTTCTTCCACAGATTAGTCTATCACCTTTAAATTCAGCCTCTTGCAAAGTATTGGGAGTATGAACAAAATACAGGCATGAATGGCCTCTAGTCCAACACTCAACACAATCTTCGTTCCCATCAGAAACACTGCAAGCAGTCTTTTCTGCCCACATTGCTATTAGTAGCTGTCTGCTGAGCTACAGCTTGAATCTCTCATTAAACTCACAACATTCTGTTTTGTGGGACTTGTTTTGTCCAAACTTTCCCAAATTTCTCCCACAAACCAGTTTCAAAGGCAAATGAACCATATGGTCAGGTGCAGTCACAGCAAGGGTCCTACTCCATACAGTACGTGATGGGTCTGAGAGACAGATTCCAGCCCAGTAAGACATAAAGGAGGAGTTGAAAGAGTCACTTATTTCCCTCCATTTAACTGTAAACAGCACCTGCTTCCATTATCCTGAGAGATAAAAAAATAAAATAAAAATAACATAACGAAAGCCTAGGTGATCACCTAGGCACCAGTGGGAGATGCAGTGGGAGACACCTAGAGCCAGAGGTGTCTGGCCTTTCAATTCTGAGAGCCTGAGTCACTAGCCTTCTTTCCTCTTTTTCTTTTTTCCTGTTTCTGCTGCTACCTTGATCAATAAATGTAGCTACTGTCAGGACTGGCCTGAGAGTGACCTGAGAGAGACTTGGGCTGCCCACTACAAACAATGGACTCTCCATTACTGGCGATAGCTTGCCCCTGGTAAACAAGAAGCAAGAGCAATAAAAATTTAATGTGAGGCTAAGGTCACTCTGCAGTCCCCTGACACCAGGTCTGTGTGCCAATCTGTGCCCATTGCCCCTACAGCCTGATACACAAACATTTTATCCAGATTCTTTAAGATTCTTTAAAATCGTGCCCCCAAAATCTAAAACCTATATATATTGAGTTCCCCCTTTGGATGTTTGCAATATTCACTCGGATGTCAGCCTGTCTGTAAGTAGAAGAATAAAATCTGATCTTCCCCACAGTTTCAGTCTCTGGGTGGCTCCTCACATGCCGTTACTGCAGCACTCACACCATCAATCCCAGCGCTAGACAACAAATCAGTCACAAACGCTAGATTCAGCCACTTCCATGACTGCATGAGGCTTGGGGAGACCACCTAGACATAACTATAACACCAAGGAAAGGAAAATTTAGCAGCAATAAGATCCCACTAGCCACCCACAGGATAGCCAAGACCAACGAGATGGTACCGTGAGGTGTCGGCGGGCGGAGTGGCTGTAACTGCTGCCTGCCACTGATGGAAATACAAACAGTGCACATAGTTTGGGAAATGGCTTCTCAAAAAGTTAAGCCATTATGTGTCATGTAATTCAGAAATTCCAAGCTATATTATTGCAAAAAAAAATGAAAATATTAGTCTAAACCAAGAGCTGCACAGAAAAGTTTGCAGTTGCTTCACTTACAAAATCCCAGACTTGGAGACAAATCCAGTTACCACTGGTGTGGCATGCTGTCATACCACACAGCAACACAGAACAAGCTCTGCTGAATGTGACATGACAGATGGGCCCCAGGACCCCTGCTTTGTGCAGCGACAGACCAGGCATAGAAGAAGACACATGGAACAATTCCATTGAGGTGCAGCTCTTGGAACAGGCTAACGTAATCTGGGATGTCAAAAGGTACATGTGGTTGCCTGGAGTGTGGGAGAACCTCTGGGGAGCAGAGGGACATTCCAGGAGGACACTACATTTCAGGTTGTGGTGGGTGTTACAAGGGCTATGTTTGTCAAAACTTATCTAACTATTCACTTTGAGTGGGGTCACTTTATTATGTGTAAGATAAAGTTGATTCAAGTAAAATAACACAGGGACCATAGTCTTGATACTGTATGGGACAGGCTCAGGGCCAAGAAGCACTGAGGAGGAAGACATCTGAGAGTTACAGCATCAAAGCAATGGCTCCCCGTGAGCCAGAAGCCACACAACAACTGTCAGAGCACTAGCCACAGGGAGAGCAGAAAGACATCCTGCTTCCAGGAGTCAAGGCCCAGGGGAGGCCAAGGCTCTGTGCAACAGCGGGGTGGGCTGCAGGAGAGCCCCAACCCTGAAGGAAGAAAGGACAGCTTTTCCAGCATATGGTGGACATGAGCACTACCACAGGCCACAATAACAATCCTAGTTCCAGAAAGCAGAAGTAATGTAAACAGCACAATAAAACTGACGTCAAAACAAATGCTGTAAAATGTCCCTTTGCTGTTACAATCTAAACTTCTATGTGGAGAAATCAGCTTTCCTCAGAGACGATGACAAAACCATAGTAAAAGGGTGTGAAATAGCCAGAGACAAACCAGAAAGATGGAACCTGTGAGAAGAAAGCTCCAACCCAAAGGACTTGAAGCACATTCGGCCATGAAACAGCAGTACTTGGTCTCGGACAGGGAGATCTAGGAGCATGAGGACCTCCAGTCTCCTCCATGGTTTATTCTAAAGTCCATATGAAAAAATAAACAGGAAGAGTCAGGAAAAGCATGGAAAAGATTAGCAGTGGCGGGGGTGTGGAGTCATCCCCAGCAGATGTTAAAAATACATAAAGTGTCCATAGCTAAAAGTGTGGCTAGTGCATAAACAGACTGGAGACAGAACAGACTGGAAAGTTCAATAATAGACTTACATTTGTAGATGAAGTTTTAGGAAAAGGCAGTGCCTCAAGTTGGGAAAATAAGAACTTCTTAACAACAGTGCTCAGTGTTTGGGTTGCCGCTGGAAAAACACAGGCAGATTCTGTGTCACATTGCCCATTGTAGGAGGGTAAACTCCAAGTGGAGCAGATATCCAAAAATAAAGCATGAAATCATATGAGTTTGAGAAAGAGCACGTGACTTGCTTCATAACCTGGACACGGAGAAACTTTCTCTAAATATTGTTCAAGATTCTTTATCGATAGAGAAGATGTTGAGAAATCAAATCTGATTAAAACACAAAACATCCCTGACCACCAAAAAAAAAAAGAGCAAAATCAAAAGCTCTGTGTGTAAAAAGGTGTAAAAAAAAAACACTGAAAGTATTAATTAAAAACTAAATGGTTCCTGCAGGGAGCACAGGAATGGGGTGGGGAGCAGATTTAACCTTTGACTTTTTTTTTTTTTTTGAGGCAGGTCAATGTTCTATACATTTGAACAATTAAAAAGAAGAAATGAAAGTCGGGCTTGGCAGCACACACCTGTAATCCCAGCATGTGGGAGGCTGAAGCAGGAGGTTCACTGCAAGTGCAAGACCAGCCTGGGCTACAAAGTGAGCTCAAGGCCAGCTTGAACTGCATAACGAGATCAAAAAAATAAAATAAAAATATGAAGTGTTCTGATATTGGAAACAATCTGAAAAAAGTAAATCTAACTAACTAACCTAGTGGTAACAACTCACAAAAGAAAGACAAGCTCAACACAGCTTTACCTCCTGTCCTGATGAGACACAGCACAAAGAGAAATGGGAGGGAGCCTTCATTTAAAATTTAGAAAAAAGAAACAGTAAAAGGCAATTCTAGAGACCTACAGCAATGTAAAGTACTGCATGACATGGTTTGAAGCAGTTTCTAATGGAGTTCGGTGCAGACACTGTGAGCCACAGGTGCAGGGAGGAGTCCTCCCGATTTGAGAGATGTGTGTTCAAGTATTCTCATGCGAAACGTCAGGACGCCTGCAATTCACTCTGAAATATTTTAGCCATGAAATCATTAAAGCAAGGAGACAGCAGTGAACCTGGGAAAAGCGTTGGACATTTCCTACTCCCTGTAGGTTCAAAAAGTTTCCTAAGTGAATATTAAAATGATTTTTGTAAGAGAACAAAGAGATCTAAATCAGACAAGGGATCTGGCAAGGTGGTGGGGCACTTAGGCTGACTGTTAGGAGGAGCAAGTGAGTGTTCAGGAGGAAGAAGCGACTATTTAGAGCAAGAGCATGGGGCAGTGGACACTGTCCCTACTCCTTACTTTCTCTTCTTTATCCTGCAAAAGTACCCCTAGGAAAACCAATAAACTACTATGAGAAGCCATCCTCAGATGAAATCAGCTCTTCGTAGCCAACTTTGAGCTGTGCATCTTACACAAACCAGATGTTCTGTCTTCAGCCAGCAGCTTCTCTGGAAACTGTAATGGTGCTTGAGTCAGACCAGCTGCTCCTCTCAGCCCTGAAGAGAAAGGAGACTGCCATTTTCAGAATCTGAAGAGGAAAAAAAAATGCTTGAACTTTATTTGTAAAAGCAGATCAACTCATTACCCATCAACCTCAAGACAATGCACGCAGTTTGGAGCCTGAGGCACATTTTTTTCAGGCTTTACTGGAAAAGACAGCTCCCAGGTTGTCAAAGTCAGACCCTGGCTGCAGTGCTCAAAGCAGGCGTGGGTCCACCCAGCCTCCTGCACCGGAACAGCTGAGCTCAGATGGAGCTGCTGCTGTGGCCCCAGGCTTGCTAACAAGGCCAGTGGACAGGGGGAGGGAGGGAGAGCTGCAGGGGCACAGAGCCTCCCACCCCTTGCACTTCCCCATTAGGCCAAAGACACTTTTTAGCCCCACAACGGGGAGTCTTGGCTCAGGAGTTACCCCGATGGAAAGTGCCTTTTCTTAGTACAAACTCCTGATGTGCACTGAGGCAGAAGGCAGAGGACTTCACTCCCTCTCCTGTGACTGGACAAGGCCACAGTGCTGCAGAGATGGGAGGTGATGGAGTGGGAAATGTCGGCAGGAAGAGTAAATGCTGAGGCCTGCCGGGTGAGTCTGGGGACAGCAAGTAGACTTGAGAGGCCCAGACACAAATGTGTGCTTCCTCCACTTGGTCCAGTCCAGGAAGCTTCTCCAGTGTACTGAGGGGCCCAGGACACGAGGAGCTCTGTACCTAGGGGGACAAAAGGGAGGATTGTGCTGAGTCTTCATGAATTGGCAAAAATCCCCATGAGGATGGCATCTGAGTTTTTGAAGGAGGAGTAGCAATAACCCCAGGCTTTCCATCTTCCCAGCCTTGGCCGACGTCATGTGAGGCAACTCAGCATTGTGGTGAAAGGAGGGGTATAGAGCCAACCGGCTTCAATGCAGGCCTCCATACCTCTGCTTGCTTGTCTCTGATGTGGAGTGACAAGGACACCTACAGAGCTGCCCAGTCATCCTGTAAAGCACCAAGACCAGGACCTGCTGTGACAAGGAGGATGGTAAGTAAACTGAGAAGTGCTTGTCAGTGGTCATGAGATGAACTGAGTGACCCAGTGCCTCATGCTGTGAGGTGCGCAATGCACCAGGGCTGCTGCTGCCCACCATCCACCCTCTGGCCTGGCCAGGACAGCCTTCCTGGGTCATATCCCACTACTCCTGCCTCTCACTGCTTTTCTGTGAGCTCTGTCTCATGTTCTGCAGTTTGTTCATCTCCTGCCAGTTGGATCTAATGAGGTTTCCCACAGGCTTCCATTTGATCTCACATTCTCCCACATGGACCCAAAATGAGGCTGGAGAGGCCACAGGGCAGCTGTGACAGTGCTACCCAGACTTCCCTCTGTGGTGGGAATGGCTGGGCAGAGGGTGGCTGTGCTGAACTGCCCCGAGAGACAAAGCAGACAATTCAAACAGGAAGCTCCAGACACATGCCAACCGTCCACATGTCAGGATGCACCCTGCCCGCTGCAGAGAGACCCGGCAGACTCAGGCAAACTAGGATGCGGACTAGAGCAGTCTCCTCCCAGCAGGCCTCAGACCCAGCCCAGCCAAGTTCCCAGAGCAGAGGTTCTTCGCAGCTTCACCTCTAGACCATGCTGGAGTCAGGGGTGATAAAGATTCTGATAACACGCCCAGCCCAGACCAAGTGATTCTGGTCCTCACGGCTGGAGCCCAGGTCTGGCCAGCTGTTAAAAATCCAACTCATTTTAACGAGCTGCCATTAACCTGGAGGAAAAGAAGCTGAGGGCTCATGTCTAGGATGTTCGCATTCCTTACATGCTCGGGAAGTACCAGAAACTAAGTAGAGCGTTCTGTCCAAACACCACAAGGAGGAAGACGGGAGCCATGCCCGCTGCGTAGAGCATTCCTTTAGTGTGGGAGATGAGCTTCCGGGCTGGCACGGTGGAGGCCTGCAGCTGGAGACATTCGCTGAGATAACAGGCTGGCTTCCCAGAACACAGCCTCCAGCATTCTCCCTGGGGGAGCAGGAGCTGTAACGGGGGCCACCGAAAAGGCAGCTCGAAGCTCCAGCAGCCTGAGGCTCCTCGTGATCTCACCGGCCTCCAGAGGTCCTCGACCACTCCTTTGGACTGGATTCCACTTCCGGGCCTGTTGACCCGGGTCCTGGTGGGGCCACTTCTGCAGGGAGTCCACACGAGGACACAAGTCACACGATGCGGGGACACCGCTCACACACCCACCCCACATACCCCCATCCTGGGCCTAAGTGGTCGCGAGTCAGGGAACGCATCCCAGAATCCCCTAGGCTCCCCATCCTTGCATCTCATTGGTCAGAGCGGTGTCACGTGCACATGTGTAACCCAATCCTAGGCCACGTGGCTCAGCCCGGTGTTTTCTGGGCCCGCCCATTACGTCTGCGTCCACAGGGCGGGCGCGGCCCTGAGCAGGCGTTAGGGACTGCGGTCACCCGGGCCCTCGGGGCACGAAGGTGCCTGCCCTCTGCCGCAGGTTGCCCCACAGCCCAGGACCGCGGGAGGCCGAGGGGGACCCAGGGTGACGGGATCGGTGCGTCACACACTCCACCCACCGCGCGGCAGGTGCCCTTTGGGATGGTTTCGGGTGCGTGCTTAGTCTGTGGTCATCGTCACGGACCCACTCTCTCACTCCCAGGAACTTCTAATGAGGAGCGTCCACCCAGGTCTGAGGAAGCAGCTTTCTTGGTCAGGCAGGAAAAGGGGACCTCAGTGAAGGGAGCTTCTCATTTCCGTCTCAGCAGCGGAGACCAGGGCTTGTGGTCCTAAGAGCATGACTGCAGGACCCTGGAGTCCCAGAGAGGACCTCTGAGGTAGGTATCTTTTTTTTTTTTTAAAGAGAATAGAACAAAACAGAACAAAACAAAGCAAAAGAAAACAGAATAAAGTCAAACATAATATAGCATTTCAAAACAGAACACTGCAAGCTATACAGGTTTTCAAAACATAACAACAGGACATTAGCAATGGTTACCCTAGTGTCTCTTGCTTTCTTCAAAATGGTTGTTCATACATTTACAGACAATAAACTCAAACACAACAAAGTAATATAAAACCAGATAAAACAAAAGAGCATTACAGGCCTTCAAGTCGGACAATAAGAAACCAGCAATGGCTACCGTAGTGTCCCATTTTTCAAAAGAGCTGTTCCTATCTTCTCTCATATTGCCTTCAAATAGTAGGAAAGGGACTTAAACCAATCAAATCAAAGAATAAAAGCACCATTGGACTTCAGGACCATTTCTCCATATTTATCGGGAATTTTGTATCTTATTGAGTCTTTCAGTTTCTTACACTAGGGAGACAATGCAGTGTTTACACATGTGTGTTTGGTTTATTTCACTTATGAGTATGGTCTCAAGTCGCATCCATTTATGAGGTAGGTATCTTTTTATTTTTTATTTTTGGTGTGTAACTTCTTTGGGTGGTTTCTGTTGACCTTGTCCTTAATTTGTTGAAATGACAGGCACTAAAACTGTTTTCCTAAAAGTATCTTGTTTGAAAGGTAGCCAGGAAGGAGAAGAAAGAATAATCCATCCTGTGCATGCTAACATCAATAGAGAAGTGAAAACTAGGAAAGGGCATTTCAACAAACAGAAGAATGAAAAGGCAGCCAAAGATGTGGCCCTGGGCTTAGCATAGGAGAGGACTCATATCTCCTTGACTTTCTTGTTCAAGGTGGCTATGTCATGAGACAAGGCAGTGTAAGGCAGGGCAAGCTGTGAAGGGCTTTACATGGTATGTGCCTCTCTTCCCCCTTAAGTTTTACACTCCAAGTGTCCTGAGACCTACATCGGAAATATTTATGTGTAAGTTGAGGGTGTTCAGTGAAACTGTATTTAAAAAATTAAAACTGAAGACAAAGATAACATCTGTCAATAGAGAAATAAGCTCTGGCATATTGAGACTGAAAATTGCCACAGCCACTGAGAAGAATGGGAGAGCATTAAGGTAGCACAACTTCATGAAGCTCTACCAAACACCCAAACAGAATGGCAGAAATATAAAGACTGGTAATACCAAATGCTGAGGATTTGAAATGATTGGGTGCCATTGAATCTTACTGGAAGATCAAATGGTGCCATTACTTGGGAAAACTGGCAGTTTGTGTTAAGCCTATGTATGTACTTGCTGTGATACAACCATTCTACCCTATGTGAAATTAGAAAAATGAGTGAAATTCTCTACGAAATAAAATACATGTTGTTTCATGGTAGCTTTATTCATAACAAGCCACACATATGAAGCAATTCAATTGTCCACCAATTAGATGTTGAATAAATGTGGTATAATTCACCAAGGGAATATTACATAGCAAAAAAGAATAAACAAATTATGAGAATATGGATGACTCTTACAAGTATTATTAAGCAAAAGAATCACAGACACAAGAGAGTATATGCCATGTGTGTCCATGTTAAATTATATTAAATCCTAGAACAGGAAAAACCAAATCTATGATGCTAGAAAAAAATAACTGTTATCTCTGAAAAAGAGAGCATTGACTGGGAAGAATCTTGATAGAAATATAACTTTATGTGAGTGGTGGTCATACAGCATAAATGTGTGTGAAATTCACTGAGCTGTACAATTAAGATCAAGATTCGGGTATTTTATATGTAAATTATCAATAAGAAAGGAAAGTGAGAGGTTAACAATGGTTAACTTTTATTTTTGTGCTTTTTTAGTATTTTACTAAGTTACTGACTTGGGTTGAAAAGGAATTACTTTTTCACAAAAGTGTAAGTGCTTAAAGCTCTAAAATTATAAGGCAAACCTATTGTATTCTTTTTCATGACATACTATTGATTAGAAAATTCGAGTACAGTAGAATTCTTCTTCAGATTGGCATGAGAAAGACCTTCATTCTCTTGAGAACAACAAGAAAGACTAAGAGAAGGAGAAGACAGAACTCAATTCCAGAAAGAACAACTGTGAGTGAGAGATTGGCTCACAGATTCCATACTGAGGTCTTAGTGAGACTGACCTGCCATGAACTGAAGGCTGAACTTTGGGTGGTAGAAGGCTAAGGGGACAAATTTGAGTCCAGAAGAGCCACAAAGGCACAGTTCTACTCCTGCCCTACCCCAGTTTCACTATGAACTTGGCAGGGGAGAAGAAGTGTCTCTGCAGAAAAAAATCTACAGTCTGATGGTTTCTTATGGCTAATGGATTCCACACCCTCCCTCAGTTGAAATTGCAACCAGTCCTCTCCCAGCACAAACACTGACAAGATGTGAAAGACTGCCTCAGGAATATAAAGTTGGGCTAATTATGGTGAATTCAACCTCACTTGAGCTGCAACATTTCTGTCTCAACTGGACACACTAGGGAAAAGTTGAGTGGTTGGCTCCTCATTCACTACACTCAGAGAAAAGGGATTTTTTTCATTTTAAAGGGAATAAAGTGAGACAATAAAATGAAACAAAATAAGAACAATATTGGACTTCAAAAACAAAACAGTGGGAAATCCACAATCATTACTATAGTGCATATTTTTATCCCCTAGATAGATGCTCAGACTACCAACTTCAGGTCTGCAAAGTCAATCAAACAATACAAGCATTAAGTTCTTTCTTTACTTCAGTTGCTAGATTGGTTAGACTTGATAAGAGTCACCATGTTGATATTAAGGGTAGGGCGGTTTGTAGCCCTCGAGCTAGGATTATGGTACGGCTGTGGGTGCGTTCTCAGCCTGTATTCCTCCAAATCAGCCAGTTACTTGGAAGGGGTGGAGGGGAAGTCGGATCTTCTCTCTCTTGTCTATGAGCTGGCTGACTCACAGAGAAGGTGCTGCTTCCTGGTTTTCTCCCACCGAGCTCAACCACTGCTGGTGCACAGGAGAGCACTGCTTCCTGCTTCAGAAAAGGGATTATAATCTCTAATGAACAAACAGAACAAAACACAAATAATTCAGTCTTTATTATTCATGTATACACAATGTAAATATATAAAACATTAAAGCAGAAAAATGTTGCCTATACTTAAGAGAAAATACAACCTTTAGAAAGAGATGATCAGAATAAGAAAAGACTAAATTATTTCAAACATGAGTGAGCAAGTGGCTTATTTCAAAAGATGAATAGAAACACTGAAAAAGAAAGATCTAGAATAATAGCCATGTAAAAGAAAAACAAATCAATAAGCAAGCTTAAAGTTGTATAATACAGAAAGGAGAGGGATCAGTGAACTTGAAGAAAGGTCAATGGAAATCATCAAAGCTGAAAAAGGAAAAAAAACTTTATAAATAATAACATTTTTAAAATACGAGATTATATCAAATAGTCTGATATATAAACCTTTAAAGTCCAAGAATAAGAGGAAAGAATTAGAAGAAAAATACTTAAAGACTTAATAGCCAAGCATATTCCAGTCTAAAAATTAACCCATGCTCCAGAAAGTGAATGCATCTGATAGTGGATAAATACAAAGAAAGCCATGGGTAGATTCATCACAGTCAAACAGCTGAAAACCCAATATAACAAAAAAAACCCCTAAATCAGGAAAAAAAATACACATTTCCTAGGGAGAGCAATGATAATTTTTTAATGATGACTGATTTATCATTGAAAAGGAATGCTGAGAAGTAAGAACAGAAAAAACATATGTAAAGTACTGATAGAGAAAAAAGCCTTGACCTAGAACTATAACCTGCAAAATTATTCATTAAAAAGAAAGATGAAATATAGATTTTCAGAGAAATAAAAGCTAAAAATAGATCTTTGTAGCAATTGAATTACCCCTACAAGAAGATTTTTTTCTTTGAATTAAGTGTATTGGTACATTTTAGATATACATAATAATCATATTCATTTGCACCCATGTTTGTAGCATCACAGTTTGGAATAGGTCTGTCTTGGAAACAATCCAAATGCCTATCAACTGAGGAATGGATAAAAAAATGTGGTTTTTTATACAATGAAGTACTACTCAGCCATAAAGAGTGATAAACTTGAGACATTTCTAGGTAAATGAATGCAGATTGAGACCATACTCTTAAATAAATCAGACTCACATGTGTAACTATCACATCGCCTCCCTGGTGTGAGAAACTGAAAGAGTAAATAAGATCCAAAGTGTACAAGAAGTTTTTAAGCTAAAGAGATATGATGCTAGATACAAACATGGATCAACCTCAGAACTACTGATATTTATTTAGATCAAGGTAATTCTTTGTTGGGGCTGTCCTTGCATTGTATAAATGTTGTAGATTCTCTGGCCTCTGCCCGCTAGATGCCCAGCAGCTTCTCCTCCAGCTGTGATAATCAAAAGTTTGTTCTGGGAGAGTGAAGTCCACATGAGAAAATGAAAAGCATCACAAGAGGTAACTTCATAGGTTAATACAAAGAAATATTTTTTGTAACTTTAATTTCTGAAAGTTAATGAGGTTAAAAGCAAATATAACAAATAGAAACACTCTTCCAAGATATTTTTACAAGTTAAATGTTATAGTGATTCAAATAAAATAAGTATATGTGAATCACTAGGGAAAAATTGGAACATGAAAATATATTAGTTTCCTTAATGTAGGAAAAGAGAAGCTGGGCGTGGTGGCTCACACCTGTAATCCCAGCACTCAGGAGGCTGAGACAGGAGGATCGTTGTGAGTTCGAGACCAGCCTGGGCTACAAAGTGAGCTCAAGGCCAGTCTGAACGGCATAGTGAGACCCTGTCTCAAAAATACATGGGCTGGGGATCGAGCTCAGTGGCCTAAGTGCCTGCCTGGCAAGCGCGAGGTCATGAGTTCAGTCCCTGGTGCCACAAAAAAAAAATGTAGGAAAAGAGAAAAAAGAAATAGTAAAATAATAGCAATGCAGTAGACTTAAGCCTTACCTCATCAGTAATAATAATATACAAAAATGACCTAAATTCTCTAATTAGAAGCCAGAGATTGTGAAACTGGATTGAAAAAGTAAAAGTCAACTATAGGTTGTTTGTAAGAGATGTTATAAAGCTACAAGTGAGTAGAATTTAGAAGACGGGAAAAGATGAAGAATGAAAACAAAAAACCTAGAGTGGCTGCATTCATTTAAAAAAGGAAATCTTAACTAGAAATAAAAGTGGTAGGAAAAAAGAACATTTCAAAATGATGAAAGCATTGTTTTAGCAAAAAAAACATAAATAAGAGAAGACATACTATTATTGAAGTTTTACCTCTTAAAAAATATCAGTAAGACTACATAATAACTGAAAAACCATCAGTGAACTTAACCTAAGTGAATCATTGGTTGCAATGATTCAAGTATCTTGGTTACTTTTGTCTCCTTGTGGGGACAAAACACCCAACACCCAAAATGAACGAAGGAAAGATTTATTTAGCTCACTGTTTGTGGAGGTTTTAGTCCATAATCAGCTGGCTCCAAGGTAGAGTGGCATGGCAATGCGGGAACACTTCAAGGCAGCAGCCAGAACAAAAAAGGCAAAAAGGGGCAAGAGCAAGTCTCTTCCTCCTTTATATTGCACACAGGCCACCCCCTCTGCAGGGTGGGTGTAGCACTCACAAAATCCCTGTGCCCTCCTCTTGCACAGGATGAGGATATTTACAAAGAATGAATCCTGGCTCCCTGCTGAGTCTCTTAGTTAAATTTGTCACAATGTATCAACTGTAACATCAAGATATACACTATTTTCAAGTTCATGTTAAGCATACTACAAGATAGGTTATATGCTGAGTTATAAAATAGTATCAGTGAAATTAATAAGTTTGAGAAAAGAGTATGTTCTGTGGTCACAGTAGAATTGATTAGAAATCAGTAACAGAAATATATATGTGGGAAATCCCCCTATATATTTGGAAATTAAACAATATAAATCTAAATAACACAGCTTGAGGAAGAAAAAAGAAAGTTAGAAAATATTCTTATTGATATTTTAGCAGGATATTGTAACTCCAAATTGCAAGCAGTGAAAGAAAAAATTAGATTTCATCAAAATTTAAAATTCTGTTCAAGTCACTATCAAGATAGTTACAACTCAAATAATGATATGAAATAATTATAAATCACATATCTAATAAAAGACTGGTTCCAGAAAAGAACACTTAAAACTAAGTAATTTAAAAAGAACAATTAAAAATTGGGAATAGACTTTAACAGACATTTCTCCAAAGAAGATATATAAATGTCTAATACAGAAAATATTACTCAACATTACTGACCATCAGGGAAATGCAAGTCAAAACCACAGTGAGGGAGCCAAGTGTGGTGGCGCATACCTGTAATCCCATCACTCAGGAGGCTGAGACAGTATTGCCAGCCTGGGCTACAAAGCTCAAGGGCCAGCCTGAACTGCATAGTGAGACCCAGTTTCAAAACAAAAACGAAAACACGAGATATTATTTTGCACCCATTAGGATGGCTAAAATTAAAAAAAAAGTGTTAGCAAGAATATGGAGAAGTTGGAACCCTCAGCCTTTGTGGTGGGAGTATAAGATAGTACAGCAATGTGCAAAACAGTTTGGGAACTCTTCAAAATGTTAAAACATAGATTACCATTTAATCCAGTAAATCCATATCTAAGCATATACTCCAGAGAACTGAAAAGAGGTCCACACAAAATTGTGTGCATGAACGTTCAGAGCAGCAGTGTTCATAATAACCAAAGAGTGGACACAACCCAAAGGTGATGAATGGATCAAGAAAAGGTAGCATCCATACACTGAAATATTGCCCAGTCACAAAAACAAAAAAAGTATTGACTTATGCTGTAACATGGATGAGCATGACATTTTGCTAAGTAAAGGAGATCAGTCACAGAAGACTGATTCCAATTAAATGAAATGATCAGACTAAGCAAATCCACAGAGAGAAAAGAGGTTAGTGTTTGCTGGGGGCTTGGAGGATGTGGGACAGAGAATGACTGCTAGTGTGGTTTCTTTTTGGAGTGGTTTTTATGCTGTGATATTAGATAATAGTGATTTAATAACTTTGTAAATATACTTGATTTATGTACTTCTAAAAAGTGGATTTATTTTAGGTTATATCTAAGTGAAACTACTGATACAAAGTGGGGGGATATTATGAACAACTTCATGTCGATAAATTCAATGCTTTGATGAAATGGATAAAACCCTTGACAGACCTTACCAAAATTGACCCAAGAATAAAAGTTTGAAATAAGGGTCATACTTAAAGACTTTCCATAAGAGAAAATTCAGGTTCAGATGGTTTCACTCATGAATTATGCCAGACTTTTAAGGAATAAATAATAATTATTCACACACCCTTCCATGAAAACACAATAGAAGACAGAATACTTCCCAAATCATTTTACAAGACCAGAATAATCCTGAGACCAAACCTTTACAAACTAAAGAAAATTCACAGATCAGTGTCTCATGAGCACTAATGAAAAATTAGCAAATTCAGTACAAATACATTTTTTAAAAGGGACACTGTCATGCGCAAGTGAAGTTTGTCTCAGTAATGTGATTGAAAATCAACAAGTATATTTTCGTTTGGTTTTGGTTTTTGAGACAGGGTCTTGCCATGTAGTCCAGGCAGGCCTCAAACTCATTATATAGCCTAGACTGACCTTGAACTCAACCCTCCTCGACTCAGTCTCCTAAATCCTGAGATTGTGAGTATGCACTGCCATGTCTGGCTGCATCTCATTGTATTAAGAGATTAAAGGATAAAACTCACTAGACCATCTAACTAAATGCAGTTGAAACTTTGGGACAAAATTCAACATTCGTTCATGATTTGAGATGTGGAATATAAAGTAGCTTCTGAAATTTGTGTGAATTTATTGATAGCATTACAGAATACAGGGAGAAGCTGAATGTGTTCAGTTTAAGGTGTACAATAAGGCAAGTATGTGGGCTACTGTTTTGCTGTTGTTTGTTTCTCAGTACTGGGGATTGATCCTGGAGCCTTCACACTGAGCTACATTTTTTTATTTTGACACAGGATCTCACTAAGTTGCTAAATCACCCAGACTGAAGTGAGGAAGATAGCAGAACAGTAAACAGACTCTCTGAGAGAAACAGTCCAGATAATGGAAGATAGCATCATGGGGAGGACAAGAAGAAAAGAAGTGGGTCCCCTGAACCCAGGGAGAATCTAAAATGTGAATTGAAGCCCACAGAGAGAGTAAAAAGAAAAACTTAAACAAAGAAGAAGAAGGTGGTAGCTGGCAGTGCCTTACCCTGGAGCTGGACTCACCCTGCGAGAGGAGCTGTTAGAGCCTGGGGACACACAGTTGCGGTGGTGGCTGGCAACCCCAGAGGTCTCTGCAGAGAGGTGCAGCGGTGGAGTGTGGTGGGCAAGGAGATCTTGTGCTGGCTGGTGATGAGTGCAGAGGACTCAGTCCTCCCATGGGAGAAAGCAATTGGCCAGGAGCCACTTTGGAGTCAGGAAGGATAAGCCCAGGGCCAGGACTGCTGCTGGCTTCTTCCAGCATCTCCAGGTTGGGTGCAGACCCACGGAAGTTGCTTGGACTGAGTCCCACTCCTGTGCATGTTCCAGAGAACATTGCATAGGTTTCTAGCCAGCTTAGGTCTGCAGGCCCTGGCTGGCTTTGCTCCCATGCAAACTCCAAGGGCCCTTGTGGGCCGGTACCCAGGTCAGTCCAGAAGCATGGGCACCCACCACCAGGTACCTGTAGTCAGCACAGGCTAGAAAAACCAAACAGTTCACTTCAGAGAAATTGTAGCCAATGCTGGAAGTGCCTGGGACCACGCTACCATGTGTATGGAAGAAATCAGAAATATGTCAAGATGAAGGACGAAAAGGCAGTCTCTGGCATCCAACCCAAGCAGCACAAGTCCAGGAGAGGTGAACACAGAAGAGACTGTGAATAGCACACCTGAAATGTCTGAAGTGATGTCAACTGAAGGAAATAACTTTATGAGGCTATAAAAGAAATTAGAACAGAAATACTATCCCAGGTAAAAGAAGAAATGAAAAATATAATAAAAGAATTGCTAAGCACCTCTAAATAAGACATAGATTAAAAAAAAATAGAGAAGCATAGGAAAATGAGGGAAACCATGAATGAACAGTATGAGAGATTTTGAATGCATGAAACAGATTCAAAGAGATATCCAGAAAATTAAAAACTTCATTGAAAGTTAGCAAAAACATTTGAAAGAAACTGAAGATAGACTTTCAAACCTTGAAGACAGGTTTGCAGCTTGTGATTGTGAAAGGAAAGAGCTCTTAAAAATAACAAGGAACCAGGAAGTAACAATTCAATGGCTGCAAGAAAAATAACTTAAGAATTAAAGATGTGAGTGAAAAAGCAGGGGTCAGGACAAATAACATCGGGAGTCTATTTACAGAAATAATTTCTGATAACTTCCCAAGCATGGGAAAAGGAAGGGACATTCAATAAGTGAGGCATATAGGACTCCAGCTAGCCATAACCAAAACAAATCTATACCCACACATATAATAATCAAGATCCCAGAAATGCAACACAAAAACATAATATTAAAAGCTGTTAGATAAAAGAAACATCCCCTATAAAAGAAAACCCATCAGAATCATGGCAGCCTTCTCAACACAAACCATCAAGTCAAGAAGAGGCTGGAGTGAAGTATTGCAAGTCCTGAAAGAAAACAACTTCCAACCCAGACTGATGTACCCTGCAAAACTTTCTTTCAAAATCAATAGAGAAATGATACTTCCATGACAAAGAACAACTCAAGGAATTCATGACCACCAAACCAACCCTACAAAGAATACTAAAGGACATTCTAGAGAGAGATTAAAAAAAAGACCATGGTCTCAGGAACAGTGGCAGAGGGGGACCATCAAGCAGGGGCAGTCAGTTGAATGGAGGGGAAAAATAGGGAGTCAATGGCAGGAAAATAGCATAGCAGAGACAACACAGTGCAAGAGGGCCATAACTATTAATATAGCTGGCCTCAATGCACCAATAGAAAGAAACATAGGCAGAGTGGATCAGGAGACAAGATCGATCAATATGCTCTATACAAGAAACACATTTAACTACAAAGAAAATTCATAGACTTAAAGGAAAGAGAACAATGCCCTATGTGACAGGGAGCCAGGAAAAAAATAGGGGTAGCTTACTCAACTGCAGAATGGATAAGAAAGACATGGCATTTTATGTGGTGGAAACCTACTCAAATATAAAGGAAGGTAACCTCAAGGCTCTTATAGGTAGATGGAGGCAACTTGAGATCATGTTTATGGATAAAATGGTTCAGAGTCACATGGGTGAATTTTGTGTTGTCTCCATAGTATAACAAACTGAAGGAGTTAATGGGATCCAAAATGCACAATACATATTGGAAAAGTCAAAGGGGAGGAATTATCTAAAAAGGGAAGGAAGTGGCCACTGTTAATATATTATCATGATTTGAAACTCATATTGTCTTCATTGTTTTGGTTAGTTTCATTTTATTTCGTTTTGTTTGATTTTATTATACTTGACAGCATGGACAGCTATTTCAAAGATGATAAAATACATAATTGCAACCATTGAGGATTTCCAATTATCTTGTTTTGAAACCCTGTATTGCTTTCATTGTTTTTTTTTTTGAATTATTTTACTCTATTGTGTGTTGTTTGTATTATGTCTGAAGGTGTAGGCACCTATTCTGAAGATAACAGGAAGCATTATGGTAGCCACTGTTGTTTTACTAGTGTCTTGAAGTTCTGTATTGCTCTTTTTGTTTTGTTTTGTTTTGTTCTGTTTTTTTACTGGTTTTATTCTGCTCTATTTTGTTTGATTTTATTTATCCCTGATGGTATGGGCAGTTATATTGAAGATAACAAGAGGCATTATGGTAGTCATTATTGATTCCCTTTTACCCTGTTTAGAAGTCATATACTATGTTCATTGTTTTGTTGAGATTGACCTTATTCTGTTTTATTTTGTTTGGTTGTATTCTTTTCAAAATAAAAATAAATAAATCACCCAGACGGGCTGGAATTTGCGATCCTCCTCCTCAGCTTCTTAGAGTCCTGGGATTAGAGGTGTTACGGTTTGTACATTGTGTCAATTTGAGAAGTCTGGATGCTTAACTAAGAAACTCAGCAGCTTTACATCCTGCGGTGTAGAGAACAAGCAGTTACCGTTCTAGGATGTTGTTCACTATGTCAATTTGAGAAGGTCAGTGATTCAGCATGGGGCCAGGGTCCCTAGTTTGTAACATCCTCAGTTTGTAACATCCTCATTCTGTGCAAGAGGAGGGCAGGCAGATGGTGTGAGTGCTACACCCATCCCATGGGAGTAACCTGCATACAATAAAAGACAAAGGAGGAGGGACTGGGGGCTGCTTCTTCGGAGGAGCTCCAGTCTTCACCTTCAGCTTGGACGTGGTCTCCTGGCTTCTGGCACAGACTGTTCAGCTTCTGCCTGGGACTCCTCAGCCTTCATCGTAGACTCTCCAGCCTGCGTCGTAGACTCTTCAGTGTTCCGTCGTAGACCCATCGGCCTTCTGACACGGACTTGCACAGGACACTGCAGTAAGCTCCAGTCCTTGGGTTGGACCCCCTTTAACCTCCAGCGCACAGACACCCTCTGCACACTCCCTCCTTCAACTTTGTGGCTGACACTGTAAGCCAATCTTTTAATTTCTTATACAGTTGTCTATCTTGTATTATATCTGTTTCTTTAGTAAACCTTGACTGATACAAGAGGTGAAGAAATGGAGTCTTACTCCTTCCATTCAGTGCTGCACTGAAGTCCCTAGTGATTGCAATACAGAAAGAAAAATAAAAATTTTAATAATAAAGATTTAAACCCCTTTGTTCATAGAAGACATGGTTGTGTGTGTAGAAAATCCTAATAACAAAAAAAAATTTCTAGAAATAATGAGTTGGTTCAGGTGACATGATGCAAAGTCATTATGTAACATTGTAACAATCAAATGATTATTACACTAGCAACAATTAGAAAACAAAACACTAAATGAAAATACCATCAATAGCATCAAAATTAAACATCTAAAATTTAATGAAGAAGAACAATATCTAGTCAAAGAATACTACAAAGCATTACTAGAAGAAATAAAATGTAAATAAATGAAGATATATGCCATGGTATAAATTACAAAATAGAAAGTTTTAAGATGTGTGTTCTGCCCAAATTGATATATAGAGCAAATAGAACTCAAAATCTTAGATGACTTTACTTTTTTGTTTTGTTTTGGTTTGGTTTGGTTTGGTTTTTGAGACAGGGTCTCACTGTGCAGTTCAGGCTGACCTTGAGCTCACTTTGCAACCCAGGCTGCCCTCAAACTTGTGGCAATCCTCCTGCCTCAGCCTCCTAGATGCTGGAATTACAGGCATGCACCACCATGCCTGGCTTTTAGATGACTTTTTAAAAAAGAAAGTTTCAAGTTGACTAAAATTTACATGGAAATGCAAAGGACTTGGTAGCCAAGTTTTTGAAAGAACAACAAAGTCAGGTTTTACACTACCTGATTTTAAGACTTAGCAAAGCTGTAGTAAGTTGAAGAGCTTTATGTTGTGTACAGGGAGATCAGTCAATGGATGGACTAAAATGTCCAAGATGGAGCGGCACTTTGATGGTCCATTTATTTCAGCCAAGCCACCAAAGCAAGTCAAAAAGGAAAGGCTTCTCAACATCTGTGCTTAAACAGCTGGTTAGCTGTTAGAAACATAATGGACCTTTATGTCTATATTACAGCATACATAAACTGTAGAGGTATCAAAAACCTATTAAAGGGTAAAAATGTAAAGCCTCAAAGAAAACATCATTGTCTTTACAACCTTGTACTGATAGAACATACAGAAATCACTAACGCTGAAAGAAGAAAGTTGGTACATTTGATCAAGATTAAAAACTTGTACTTATCAAAGTCTATTATTAAGAAAATAAGTAGGCAAGCTACAAAGTGGTATAAGATATTTACAAAACATACATCTGGAAAGCTATTCATACTCATGAAGCCCTGCATCTCAATAATAAAAAGAGATCCCAATTAAAAGTAGGCAAAAGACTTGAATAATAGTTTTTCCAAAGCAAGAATACAAAGATATCCAGTAATCACAAAATAACTCATCAACATCATTAATCATCGAGAATCCATCAATTAAATGCTGGTGAGGGCTAGAGGACCTGGCCATGTATGGAGTCATCGTGATACCATGCAGTTCACATGGGTTGTGGTCAGTAAGTTCTGTGTCCCCATGTTCCACAAATTATGTTGAATTTTCCTTTCCTGTTGTGAACTTGCAAATTTAGCCCTAAATATGTAGTGTTTGGATGTGGCCTCAAGGCCAGATGTGACCCCCACGGGGTTATCAGAGCTCAGGGAACATTTTCAAAGCATGATCCAGCATCTGGCATCTCTTATGAACAGTTTGCATTTCTGGGGAATCTGCTGGCTGAAGGACTGCTGGCCAGCCAGGATTTTCATAAGAGATTTGGCCTCTTTCTTGGCTCTGAGCCGCACGCCTCCTTCCAGTCTGTCAGTGCTGACCTTTGCTGGGTTGCAGCACTGGGCTGCACTCAGAGAACAGCAGGGTCAACAGGAAGCTGAGACATGTATGTTAAATGTGTTATGTTACTGCTTTTTAAGGGAATTGTCTTTTTGCAGCCCTTCATGCTTTGTCCTGAAGGACATAAACCTAAGATGTTTTTTAAATCCACTTATGTGTCACTCTGCTTTTAAGCAATGGTAAAGCAAACAGGCATTGTTTATAGAAGGGATCTAAATGCGTCTAGAGACAGCCATTCATCCAGGTGCTGGAGGAAACTCAGGAACCTCCAACAGGAGCAAACGTGGAGACTTTACCCTGCCTGCAGTGCTGGACGAGGGATTTCTGGGGAACATTACTGGGAGGCTCTGGAATGCAAGCACAGAGTAAGCCAGGGACTGGAGATCTGGCTTTCTGCCTTCTATAAATCTTCTCTACTCAGAAAAATAAAGAAGACAGCCAAACACAGCAAGCCTGTCCACCTGGTGGTGCAAGCAGAGCCACAATGTGTCTCTCAGCCAGGGACGCAGCAGGTCAGCCCGAGCATGTAGGAATGGAGGGGAGGCTCCTGTCTCTGCTCCCTGCCCTCAGCCCAGCAAGGTGGAGTCTGAGTGGTTCTGGTTTAACTGCTTACAGCCGCATAGCACCTGCCTCAACCACCCAACCGGCAGGCTTATACTGATCGTCTGCCATGTGTCTACTATGTGCCCCAGCACCTCCAAAAGCCCCCTCAGGAAGACAGGGAGAATGAAAATAGTAAAGCTTAGCAATGTCGACTAATTTGTTCAAGACTACACAACTGTAAGTTTGGACTCAAACCCATGTCTGCCCAGCTCCAAAGTTGTTTCTATTGTTGTTTTTACTTATTTATTTATTTATTTTTTTATTTTATTTTAGTACTGGGGATTGAACTCACAACCTCGTGCTTACCAGGCAAGCACCTGAACTGCTGTGCTAAATCCCCAGCCCCTGCTGTTGTTTTTAATAAATACTCTGTGCTCTATGACACTGTGGTGTCAGCAGTGGGAGAGAAGGAGGAAGAGGTGGAGAGGGAAACAGAACCATGCCTTCCATGGATGTGTCTGTATTTAGAGAAGAGGAAGCATCATCATGGAAAGGCCCCTGGTTGTACTCTCCTCCACGTCACCTACCGTAGCTAAAGGCCACTTCTGTGGAAGGGTGGGCAGGGCCATAGAAGAGCCTTGAAGAGGGCTAGAAGCCTGGGTCTCATCCAGCTCTAGTGCCAGCCTTTTGGGTGGTCTCATGGGACTCTTCCTTCCTTTGGCCTTCCCTTGCTTCAAATATAAAGCAGAATCCAAATTTTAAGCAGAGAAACTAGTGTCTACTCTATTCCCACTCAGGCACATGAGTAAAACTACAGAATTTCTGAGATAAAGACAAAAGGCCTAAAAGGAACACTCACACTAACAGCAGACCTTGCATCAAGATAAACAGGATCAAGAAAAAAATTGAAAAATAGCTCCCACCAAAAACCCGTCTTATACTCAGTTAAGATTTCATTCAAGAGTGAGGGCTGACTAGCAGTCGAGGTGTGTAACTGTGCCATTTTCAGGTAGCTTAGGGAAAGTAAAGAGATCTCAGGAACATATCTCCAAGCAGCAGCGCTCTCAAGTCCAGAAAGGGGCTCAAGGCAAAGATAAATGCCAGAAAAGTGGAGTCTTAAGTAAAATGATGCCACGGATGTGACTGAAAAAGTCTTAAGAGGTTGGCAGCTGGCAGTTGGAATGCTGCTTTAAAAACAAACCAAAAAACACCTAAAACTTTGTTAAGTTGGGGAATAGGCAACCAGAAGAAGCCTGGTGGACCTTGAGACTATTATGGCTGGCAAGGAAGGAAAATGGTGAAAATGTGCCCAGAAGTTGAATGGTTGGGGCATGGAGATCAGGCACCTCTGTCCCCCGTGAGGACGTGGGGCATACTGGGATCTCACTGAAGAGCTTCAGGGAAGCGGATGTTACAAGGGCTGCCCATGATAAAAAGGAAGAGGAAAGAGATCAGCTAAAAGGCAAACTTTTCAGCTTTAGAATAAAATTTAGAGGAATTTGGAAAGACAACCCTACCTGCTAGTGGTGATTCTCAAAGTAAGATAGAGCTTTTTAGATAAAGATCACATTCATGCCCCTGTTCAGGTAATATGGCCTCAGAGTAAGGATGGAGCCAGGAATGTGGCTCCAAGTCCATAATTAAGGTGTCCGCTGCTGTTCGGACGTGCCCTTCCCCGCCCCACGACTTAACCCCAGGGTGGCAGTGATGGGAGTGGGCCCCCCAGTTGGCACTCAGGCCTCAGGTTCCCTCGGGAGTGGGTCATTGCCCTCTTGGAGGGGCTGCAGGGGGACTGGGCTCTCGATTCTGCTCTTCTGCCACATGAGGACAAAGAAGGAAGGCCCACACCGGATGCAAGCACCTTGACCATGGACTTCCAGTCTCCAGAACTGTGAGCAATGAACTACTGTTCTTCAGAAACCACCCGGTATTTGGCATTTTTGCTGCAGCAGCAGGAACTAAGCTCCCAGAAATACTTGAAGTAGTGCCTCAAAGACCATTTCAAGCAAGTGAACAGCTTTCTAAGGACCTTACAGACGCTTCTTCCAGACCTCCGTGCCACCCGCAGGGGTTCCACCTAGTTGAAGGTCACTTCCCACAAGAAGCCATATGGGACCTTTTCTAGGTATGGCTTTTGCCTAAGGCAGTCTATGGGAACTGAAACCCACAATGCTTTTTAAAGGAATCATTAACTTTGTCTACGAGAACAGAGAAAATACAAAATCACACGAGGTTCTTGAGGCCCCAGACTTCCGCAGAAAAGACACAAGCCAAAAATCCCAGCTGCAAATGTGGGTCATTTCTTTTGAAAGATAAAGCATGACTCTAGATGAGTCCAAAGTGTTCAGAGACAAAACTAACAGCTCAGGGTGAAGGCCATGGGAAGGACTCAGGGGTGTCAGAATGACCACAATCTGTAACTGCCATGTGCCCTCAACTAGCACATGGCGGGAATGTTTACTGTGGTCTTTCCATCCATGTTCCAGCATGATGTGCTGCGTGTGTAAACTGATCTCCTCCTAGACCAAGAAAAGCCATCTCCAGGAGCCAGCCCTCGGGAGTTTATTCACACCTGGACTTGATTAGGGACAAGAGCCTCAGTGTTTGTTGGGACTGAAACTGATGGGATGAAGCTATTTGGGGAGGTGCTGGGAGGAGATGAGTGTATTTGTCTTGGGGGAATAATGTGAGCAGCTTTTGTCTCGAGGGAGGCCATGGAGACATTGTGGAGAGAAGGAAAGCCCTGCCTGCAGCATATTCTATCTGAATTCCTGGCCTGTGCATCTGGGTGCACTAAGCAGTGGCTGTTTGCATGCTGCATCTGCCTTGGTCTGTTGGAATTGACAGTAGAAAACCAAGAGCGCTGCCTTTCAACGGCCATCACTGACAGAGGGTTAGGCACATGCTCTGGAAAGTCACCAAGCCTGTGATACACAGCACCTGACCTCTCTGAGGGGTCTGAGATACAGTCACTCCATGAGGGAGCCCCTGGTTGATCCTTGTTTGGAGAGAGGAGGGAACCGAGAAATGCAAAGTGACCCCATTGCTCACCCCTTGCCGTGGGATGGGCAGGGCAGAGGGGGCTTCCTGGAGGTGAGGCAGGGGAGAAGGGCCAGGCCAGTGGTGAGATGGGGGGAGTACAACCAGGAGCCGTTGCCAGAGCCAGTGCCTCGCACACTTCTAATGCTGGGAAACAGGTGCAGAGCCAACCGTCCACACTGACAAAGCCATCTCCCCCACTGCCCCGATTCTGTCGTTGCCTTGTCACTCTAAGGTCTGGGGTCCCTTCACAGTGGGTATTTAGGTTCAGCTTGGTCAGATGGACTAGAAGACGCCAGACCCTCACTGGCTGCAACAGCCAAGGGGTGAGCCATTTACTTACTGCTCTGCATGTGGGTCCCATGGTCTGGGGACCCTGACAGCTGATGCCTCGTGAAGGAAAGCAGGGTGATGACTCTGGAACGTCACTTGCATTCTGGCCTTGCCCTGTGTCTCGGGACGCATGGTGACTGGTGAAGGAGCCCAGGCGGGACAGAGCAACTCGAGGGCCATGCAAGACATCTGGCAGTGACCCACACGTCCCTGTGCCGGGCACAAGCAAACACCATCATTTTGGGGGCCCACCTGGCCAGCCCAAGTCCATGGGATGAGCAGCATGAGCTGTGCCCCAACCTCTGTCATCCCCAACATGGGGTCCAGTCCCCACCCCACTGGGAAGCAAGTTTCCTCCTGCTGCCTTGCTGGGTCCAGAGCCATGACCTGCCACAAGTCATCTGTTCCGAGGTTGTGTCAGCAGACTCTAGACAAACACGTGAATGAGGCACATCTGCAAGGCTGCCTCAGGATCAGGGAAAGCAGAGGCTGGTGGATGGCACGGAGAACAGCTGTGCGCACTGAGGTGCCCAGGATCCCCAGGCCCTGCGTTGGCTATTAGAGACTCCCCAAGAGGATCGCAAGAAGACTTTCTCCCCTGACCAACACTGGGCTACAGCTGTGGGCAAGCAGTGCCCCTTGGATGGAGTGTGGGGTCCGAGACCTTGTGCCCTCCTTCAGGCCTGGGAAGGTACAGTTCCCCCACCACATACACATGCAGGCTCCTGGGACAGCCACACAGAGCCAAGGTCTAGGGAGGGGTCTCTCCCCTAAATGGCTGGCATCCCACCCTGCCCTGGTGTAAATGCCCCTCCCTGCATACTCCCACACAGCACCCTGATACCACCATGCCCTAATCTGCATTTCCCAAAGCTAGGAAGCTGTGGGCATCCTGCGGCCAAATGCATGCAAGTTGGGCTTTGACTGAGCCTTGGCCAGGGATGGTGAGGGCTGCCCAGGAAGGCAGGATGAAGTCCCCCGCCTGACAGAATAGGGTACAGGGGGTTCCAGACACTCCGCAGCAAAAAGTCCACAGACACTCCAACAGCCCTCAGGCATCTCCCAGGGTTCAGGGTCACCAAAGGACTTCTGAGACCCGGATAATCCAGCAACATTCCTTCGAGGTCAGGCACCAGGTGGCTTCATGGGGCGGCTCCCAGTGAGGAGTCAGCCATGCCTGCAGGCACACCATCAGTGTTTTCTCCATCTCTCTGCCTCAGCGACTCTGCCTGCATGCACATGTGCACACCACATGCACGCACACCTTACACGCCTATGTGCATGGCTAACCAGAGCCCGGGGCACTCAGAGGGTTTCTCCCTCCTGTGCAGAGGGGCAGTCCGCCTCGGGGTGCCTCAAGGACAGTCCCCAGGTATGGGACTTGCTCAGTCGCATTGGAACCCCGTAAATTCTCAGGTTCTCGCCTCGTTTGTTGTCTCAGTTCTCCTGGGATTCTCCGTGGGTCGTGGGCCATCACTCTCAGTCCTTTGTTTCTTTCGGTAACATTCTAACTCATGACAAATGAAGACAAGCCTTTCTGCCCCCTCCCGAGCACTCTGCACTGTGAACAGGCCCCCTCCTCGCCCACCAGCCTGGGCAGGGCCGCCAGGTTCTTGACGCCTCCCGCCCTCGCGCCCCACAGGCATCGAGCTCTGAGCTGCCCCTTCTGGGCATCCCTTGGCCCTGTGCAGACAAGGAAAGCCAAGCACCCCTGATACATGGCTGGCTACACTGAATATTTTTAAGCAACAAAATATATCCATGGCAGTGAAATAATTCGTATTGTACTGACACATGGGAGAAAGCAGGTTGCAAACAGGTACCTGCCAGGGGCCCCCTTTTTCCAAAGCAGTCATGCGGAGCAGTGCACCTCACGGGCGGTGCTACAGGCAGCATGGGCGGGGGTCGTCGCCGTGTGTCGTTTGCTTTTTACACTTCAGTGTTGGCTCATCTGCTTTCAGGGACGTGGCACTTCTTTAAACCAGGAGGACAGTATTTTCTGAGCTATCGTTCACACACCGACCGTGAAACCCGCCTTTGAAAGTACACGACGCAGCCGCGTTTGGTGCGTGCACCATCGCGTGGTCTACGCCCAGAGCCCCGCTGTGGCAGAAGGCACCCCGCACCCACCCGCAGTGGCTCCCACCGCCCGCCTGGCTCTGGTTTGCCTGTCGGGCACTTCCTGCATGTGGAGTGAGTAACGGCCGCCCTCGGTGACCGGCTTCACTCGTGCTCTCGGGCCTCCATGTCCCAGCCTTAGGCCGCGTCTCGCTGGGTGAGAGTCCACTCTGCGCGTATCGAAGCCGATTTGCCCGCCACTGCTTCTTTTGAGAGACTTTGGGTCGCTTCCACTCTTCCGCGCGCCCTGCACGTGGATGCTGTTTTCAGTCTCCTGGGTTAGGACCTGGCTGTGAACCTGCTGGACCTGGTTTATTCTTGCCTTCTCAGTGAGTGTGAAGTGATAGCTAGTGTTTTTTTATTTACATTCTCTGATAACTAATAGTTCAAGTATTTCTTCATGTGCTTTAGAGAAATATTTTATCAAGTTTTCACTGGGTTATTTCTTTCTAATATTGAGTTGTAAGAATTCTTTATATATTCTGGATATTAGATCTGGGTATCAAGGGCCAGGGATCTAGCTCAGTGGCCTAAGCGCCTGTCTGGAAAGCACAAGGTCATGAGTTCAATCCCTGGTGCCTTAAAAAAAAAAAAGATCTGGATATCAAATGTATGATTTACAAGTCCTTTCAGCATTCCATGTGTTTTTTCTTAATATGTCCTTTAAAGCACGAAAAATGTTTAGTTTTGATGAAGTTGATTTAACTAGTTTTCATTGCTTAATCCTATGAAGCCTGGGGTTTTTGTTTTTGTTTTTGTTTTTTGCCTGGGCTTTTCATAGCTGTTTCTTTTCTAAAAGGTTTATAGTTTTAATGCTCACATGTGCATCTTTGGTCCATTTTAGGTTCATTTTTGTATATAGCATGAGGTAGAGATACCCCTTCCTTCTGCACATGGGTGACCTGTTGACCCTTTGTTGAAAAGGAATTTTATCCATCGAGTGGTTGGTGCTCTTCTTGAAAACCGACTGACTGTGCATGAAGAAGTTAATCTCTGGGTTCTTTGTTCTCTGTTCTGATTCACTTGTCTATGTGTTGATCCTCATGCAGAACCACATTGTTTCTGGTTCCTTTAGCTTCATAGTAAGCTTTGAATTAGGAAATACGAGCCCTCCAGATTGGTTCTTATTTTCTGAAATTGTTTTGGCAATTTTGGATCCCTCAAGTTTCTATATGAATTTTTTGATCAACCTGTCAATTTCAGCAAAAAAGCCAGATTAGATTTTTTTAGGGATTGAATTGAATTTGTAGATCAGTGTGAGGCGTATTCCTATGTTAACAGTACTGAGTCTTATAATCCATGAACATAAAATACCTTTCCATGTATTTGGGTTTATAGTTTCCTTCAATAATATTTTATAATTACCAGTGTATAAGGTATGTATTTCTTTTGTTTATTTCCAAGCTTTTTATTCTTTTTGATGCCTTTATAACTGTAACAGTTTTCTTAGTTTCACTTCAAATTATTCACTACTACCATAGAGAAATACAATGAATGTCTTGTACATTGATCTTGTATCTTGCAACTTTGCTTAAACTAATTTATTAATTTGATAGTTTTTGTGGCTTATCTGAATTTTCTATATAGAAAAACATGTCATTTTCAGATAGAGATCAGTTTATTGCCGTGACTCACAAGGCCCTTGAAGTTCCTTGGGTGAAGAACTGTGAGAGGATGAGAAAATAAAGAAGAAACAAAGCTGGGATCAGGTGGAACCCTTACTCTCCAGATGAAAGGAACTGCCTCCTCACTGCAGGGGCATTTATTTATACATTCTAGCAACCTAATGTCCCATGACGCCCTGTTCTCTTAGCAACCCCCTGTTCAGATTGTCTTGGGGCTGGGTGTTCTCTGGGCTGAAGCAGTTTCTTCACATGGCTGCCCTGGGCGCTCTTTGTCCTTGGCACAGCCATGCCCTAGCCTTGCATGTGTGGTCAATTTCCAGCTTTGGGGGCTCCCAACAGTTTATTTCTTCCATATACTGTCTACAGAAACACACTTCAAATATCATTCAGGCCTGTAGAAAGTAGAAGGGTGGGAAAAGATATACCATGAAACTGTAATCAGAGGAGAAGGTGGCTATTCTGGCCTCAGGTAAAGTAGACTTCAAAAAAATCAGTGACAGAAAGGCATGATGTAATGATAATAAGGCCTGTATCAGTCAGTGCTTACTAGAGAAACAGATTTAATGCAAGACACATAAATACATAAGAATTTATGAGATAGGCTTACAGTGGTGGCCCACAGAGTCAGGTGGAGAACGGTGCAAAAGGTCTGTTTGTACGCTGGAGATCTGAAGGGTTCAGTCGAAGGCCTGGAGTTTAGTGTGGTGCCCCCATGCGAGTCCGTATCAAGAGGCTGAAGCCAGGAGACAATGTCCAAGACGAAGGTGAAGTCTGGTGCTCTTCCAAAGGAACAAAAATGAGCCTTTCTGCTTCATTTCCCATTTATACAATATACTGGTGACAGTACTTCCTAGGGTGGGTCTTCCACTCCTAGAGCTATGCTGAACCAATTTAGCTAGGTGTTTCTTATTCAAGTTGACACAATCAATGAACTCTCACGGGGCCATTCTTCCAAGAAGATACCACAATCCTAAATGTCCATGCATAAAACAGTGTAGCTGCAAAGTAGGGAAAGCAAAACACAGACAGGAGAAATAGACAAATCCACAAAGCTAACTGGCTACTCCAACCCCTCCACTAGTTTTTTATTGTAGCAAATTGTTATAAATTTAGTGACCTTGAACATCAGTCTATTTTTTCACAGTTCTGGAGGTCAGAAGTCAGAAACAGACTGCATGGGGCTCATGGCAAGGGGTCAGCAGGGCTGGCTTCTCTTCTCTGGAGGTGCCAGGAGAGTTTATTTCCTGCCTTTTCTGCCTCTAAGGGTCCCACTTTCTTTGACATAATTATCCCTCTGCCATCTTCAAAGCTTGTGGTCTGTTCCTGTCACTCTCTGACTGATCCTTCTGCCTCCCTCTTCCGCACTTCAGCACCCCTGAGATGTCCATGTTAGCAATCAAGGATAATCTCCCTGTCTTAGAGGTAAAGGTGGAATTGCAGCTACTGAGCCTTGTGATGGGTGGTTTTGTGGGATCATTCATGTGAGTCCAATGTAATTGCAAGATCCCTAAAATTGAAAGAGAAAAACAGAAAAGAGCAGAGTAGCATAATGGTGAAAAGATAAAACTTGTCACTGTTGGCCTTGCAGATGGAAGATGGCCACAAGTCTCTGTTGGCCATGGGGATGAAGGAAGGGGGCCACACATCACTGCTGGACTTTGAGATGGAGGAAGGTCATGTGCCATTGTTGACACTGGAGAAGGAGGAAGGGACTGCATGCCACTGCTGATCTTGGAAATGGACAAAGGAGTCACAAATCAAGTCAAATAGGCAGCTGAGAAGGCTGGAGAAGGCAAAGAAATTATTCTGGCCTTGAACCGCAGAAGTGGACATGGCTCTGCTGAATGATCTTTTGCCTGTGTTCAGTGTTTTCCAGTATGAATGATGCTGCTGTGAATACTTGTATTTGAGTCCTTGTGTAGACATAAGCATTGATTCAAGTTCGTAAGACCAGCAAGACCAACACTGAGGTTTTGTTACTGAAGGATAAGAAAACAGGTCTCTCAGTTCTTACCTTTACTTCTTAATCTCTTCGGATAATGAAGAGGTCATCCAAACAACTTTCAGACCAATCATTAACACCACATGCTGGGCAGATGTGGGCCCAGGAAGAGCAGCCTGTGCTGATGGGGACAGAACAATCCAATCAGTTCAGAGAACCCTACAGAACCCACTGGAGCTGAGCACCCACTCCGCTGTGCAGTGGCCCATGCATGTGCTGCAGGCAGAAGTGCCACAGCCACACAGGGCCAGTCCTCAAGTGCTCACGGGACTACTGTTCATGACAGCCCCAAACTTGGTCACCCCTGCATGTCGTGCAGAGGCAAATGTGGGACAGCCCCACAGCAGGGCCACACAAAGCCACAGGGGGCTTCCAGTGTGCACAACAGCATGACAGGCAGGGCACGTCTTGTGTGGCTCCACTCATGAGAACTTCTGGATGAACAAGCCAAGTCCAGGGGTGGACACAAGTGCTAACAGGAACAGCTGTTGGAGTTACATCTCCAGGTTTGCGCTTTTCCTACTGGAAATTATACCGCAGTTTAAAAATAGGCACAAATGTCCACAAAAAGGTTTACTCCCTCAGACTCAGTAACTCTTTTTAGGAATTTTTACCAGTGAATTAGCCTGAAATGTAAACATTTACTCAGTAAATGTAAATGTCCAACATGATAGGAAATCTCACTTGGCGCCAAGACTCAGGCTTTGTGAAGAGGGTTGGCTGCACTGTGAACCAGGGCTGGCAAGGGGGTCCAGGGCCACAGCCCCACCCCAATACCCTGACAGGGAGCCCTCCAGATCCTGAGCCAAGTGGGCAAGGCCTTCAGGAGGTCAGTACCCACCAAGGAGATCACCACCAGTGAGGTCAGGGAACAGCAGTGGAGGGGGCCTATGCATTACCAACCCTACTCATCCCTGCAGCTGCTGCCAGGCCAGGTGGCCTCTGCTGACACTGGGTGGGGGGCCTACACCTGCACGGAGCCCTGACAGTCTTCCTCTCACATTCCTGTCTCTACTAGGAAAACTGGAGCATCTGATGCAGGCCAAGGCACTGATCACGGAGGAAGGACCTTCATTCAGGAAATGGTGTTGGGACAAATCACCCTCTTCAGTGTCAGCCTCACACAAACACAGACAGAATGGACCCAACATCCAACTCCAATGCAACTTCCACAACTATTAGAAGAAAACGTGGGAGCGAACTTTGTGACTCCCCCACACACACACAGGGTAAGGAGTCTTAGAAACATCAAAGATTGACAGAAGGAAGAACAAGGAAACCGACTTCATCAAAACTAAAAGCTTTGCCTGCTGAAAGACATTCAAGAGAATAAAATGACTAGTCCCAGAGAGGGAGAAAATAATTGTAAAGCTCACATCTGACAAAGGAAACAGCCAGAATATGAGAACTCCTAAAACTCAACAAGAGAATAAGCAATGGCATTTTTTAAAGAAGCACAAGTTAAAAAAAAAAAAAAACCTTGCCAAAGAATAAATATGTATTGCAGACAAACGTATGAAAAGAAGTCCAACATTATTAATTACCACGGAAACACAAGCTGAAACCACACAAGATTCCACCATTCACATTAGAATGGCTAAAATAATTTTTAAAAAGCTCCAGCAGTAGCAAGTGCCCACGAGGCCCAGAGCAGCTGGCTGCCCCTCGGCTGCTGGGACGCAGGCCGGGAAGTATTTTCCACAGCTGGAAACAGGCGGGCAGGGTGTTACAGGGACACACGCAATGCCCACGTGACCTGCGTCCCAGTCGGACGAGTGCACCCAGAAACGCAAGCCACCGTGCACTCAGGCCCTCAGGGGCAGGGGCTCACAGCAGTGTCTCCTCGGCCGCCGGCTGCTCCCGCGAGGGCGCAGCGTGAGACCGGCTTGGAGTGGAGGCTCCCTGTGCAGCAGGACGCGCGGGTGGGTCTGGAGCTGGGTGCCAGGCTTGACCACCGAGGGCTGCATCAGCGACTGAAGTGCGGAAACTACTACACGTCTGGTTGCCGTGGGGGTTGCACGCCTTTATGACTTTGTTCATTGTATGAAAATTTTAAAATAATTTTTTAAAATACAATTAAGGGGGTGAGAGCATAGCTCAGAAGCAGAGCATATGCCTAGCATGCATGAGATCCCAGGTTCCAAATAATTAAATAATTACTTGGCTTTTTTAAAAAAGCAATATTAAAAAAAAGAAGAAGAGGAGGCGGAGGAGAAGAAGGCGAAGGAGCTGCCCTGGAA
>RJWT010002007.1:0-43528 GCA_004365215.1 Cuniculus paca | reverse complement strand
GAGAAACTCAATTCTATCACAGACTCTGGGTATAATCCCCGTTTGACAGATGAAGCCTGTTTTCTCCTTTGTACAATAAGGATGTGAATATATGCTATCACCATTAACAGCTCAAGATTATTGTTAAAATTAAATCTGTAGCTCAGTGCCAGGCACTAAGTAACCATCCAAAGTGCACTGCTGTACCTATCATTACTTGTCCTCCTGAGCAAATTGCCACAATTCTAGAATAGCGTTTCTGTGATTGTATAAGTCTCCATTGTCATTCTGAAGTAGATAAAAAAGCTGTGCTCAGCTTTGTGTCTCCAGTATCCAGTCTGAGATCATACATGTGTACTTAATTAATATATAGAACCATAAGGAAATGAGTCATCCAGTGGACATGTTTAATGGTCTGAAGATTAGTATTTTGAAATGTTCCCAGTGGAAATGGTCAAATATGATTTTTGCCTTTCTACAGTCATATGAATGAATTAGAAAAAGAACAGTGTAGCTCCATAGCAGGTTGGTTTAGAAATCAGCAGCACCAGGAACTTCAGAGAAGATAGGAAAGCAGGTCTCAAAATTGCATGGTACAAAAGAAGAACTGACTTGTGGAAATTCAGTCCCACTGAATGTTGAGCCCTTCAGAAGGGCCTGTGGCAAAGTTTGCATGAGCTCACAGTCACAAATTACATACAGAACAGAACAAACCACCTTGGAAAAGAATCAGCTGATGCAACAAACATAACAATTCATAATCCAAATTACAATTAAAATGCAACCTAATATCATTTTAAATTTTGAAGGAAATAAAAGTAAGTCTACATTTTATAAAGCAAAATCAAGATAGGTAAGGACAGAAATGCTAGAAATTAAAACTGTAATCAGTACAATAAACAATCTTGGTGAATGGATCTAGGAACTTTTGGGGCACAGGTAATGAAAGAATTCATGAATTATAGGATAGATATAAGAGAGAAAATGCCCTCTAATATATCTGGAATCCCAGCTGGGTATCTGCTTTAGTGGTAGAGTGTTTGCCTACCATGCTTGAGATCCTGAGTTCAATCCCCAGTATCAATCAATCAATCAATCAGTGTAATATCTGGAATCCCTGGACATAAACCATTGCACAATTTCAATACTGAGAAAGGTACTCAAATACACAGAGATGCTAAAAATAAATTAAATATTTAATAAATTCTCCAGTTGGATTGACTCCTTTGTAACACCATATATATATATTCAGCGACTACCAAGTTATTTATTGCATCTTGAATATGGATATAGATATAGGTATAGATATTCTAGTGACTAGGATTTCTATGAAATAGTTACCTATATTTTCATCGATATTTAAAATAAACTTTCATAACGGTTTATGAGACTTACAAAATTATTTTGGAATCTAGGGAGAAAACACAGTCGAGTCAGATTCTCCCCCCAAAAATAAATCAAGCACTGAACATGTCTTAGGAACTTCAGGCAAAAACACATGTAATCGTTGGACTTCGAGATTTACAGTTTAAACTGTGAATAAAGCATGATTAAGCAACATGACCTTTCATACTGGATATTTTTCTAAATATACCCAATGCAAGAAAGATTTTCATTTATCTCCTTAGACATACGCTGTGGTTTGAATGCCTATTGTCCTTCAAAACCTGTGTGTTAAAAGTGTGGTCCCCAGAATCATGTTACTGGGAGGTAAGCGACCTACTGAGAAGCCTTTAGGTCACAGGCAGCATGACCCCCAAGCAGAGAGTGGGACCCCAGCCAGTTCTCTCTCTCTTTTTCTGTCCTGGTTCATAGCATGAGGACTTTTCCCTTCCTCATGCTCTTGCCATGATTCACTGCCCTGCCCAGAGCCCAAAGTAACGTGGTTCTCATCCTGTGCTGTATGGGAATCAGCTGCATATTAGCCGTATATTATCTGATCGCTTGGTGAATTTTGGGTCTCATCACAAAGTCATATCCATGATTTCTTCATTAGAGTTAGGGACAGAGATGATCTGTTTGAGTCATCTGGTCTTTAGATAGAAGAAGTCAAGGTTCCCAAATAATTTGCTGGTTGCTGGCCAGGACTGTGTGTGTAACCTGTGGGATGGTGCCACAGTCACATAACTGAAGTCTACAGCAGTGGCTCACAGAACATAATTTCCAAAAGTGACCCTTCAGGAACACAAGAGAAACCATAATGACCCTGTTAGGAACAGAAAGATCCCATCTCAAAGGTGAAAATGAAGGAGAGTCTCATTCCAATCATTTCTGCACTGGGTCTCAGAAATGTCTTTCAAATGAACAAGAGTTGGAAAGAACATGGGCATGTTAAACAATCTAACACTGACTGAAAAAGAAGCTACTGGGGAATGCTTTCTAAGACTAAATAACATGAACTCAGTTTTGGTTTTTATCTTACTTTTAGGTAACATGGTGTGAATTGGGATTACACTTTATCATCTATATCTTGTGAGTAGATACGATTTGCTAATTGTCACCATTTTACAGGAAAATAAACTGAGAAACCTAATGGTTGAGAGACTTGCCTCATGTTGCCCAATGAATGCACAGAATAGCTTTTCATTTCACAATTACTATGATTCCTTAAAATAGTCCTTGCTCTTATGGAGAACTGGAGACAGCTGGAAAATTTAAAAATCATTCTCAGCTGGACTTAGTCTCGGGCTCTCTATGCCCAGAACCAAACTATCTTTCTAGCTGCTCAACCATGACCTCTTCTTTTCTTTCAGTTCCAATCTAGGACCGAACTTTGGCAATTCTGCCTCCTCAAAGTCTCCCAGTACTTCTCTCCTCCACAGTGACCTTATCATGGTTAAACCTCCATAATCTCTTGCCTGGATTACAGGCAACCAGGGTTCAGGCTTGTCCTCTCCAGCGTATTTTCCCCCTTGAAATGACTAAAGGTTTTCAGTAAGCTCAGCATAATTTCCTATTTCTGACAGGGCATATAGAGAAATACTCATTCTCCTCTTCCATAGCGCTCCTGACGTATTTGTTCCCAGCAAGTTGCATGATTTCAGTTCCCCTAATCCACAATACTCTTTCATCCTTCTGGTCCAGGTCTATTCTGTTCCTGCTAACATAAACATACTCCCTTTTTCTCTCCTTTCTACTAGCCAACTCCTGTTCATACCTCAAAGCCAAGCTGAGCTGTTATTTGCTCAGGAAGTCCTGTAATACTGTATTTTCTCTAACTTGCTTGTACTCCCAACCTGACTGCATGTATTACAAAGGAACATGTCTTGCTTACCCACCATTAAATCCCTAGTGCCTGAAAAGTACTTTGTCTTTGTATAGTATTTTAAAACTTTTGTTTCAAGTTTTACAAAAAAATTACAAAACTTGTCCATCCATCCAATAATCACAATGTTGATTTACAACAGCTTCAATTAATGATTTTACTTTACATAAATCGTACAGTACATTTGCCTATTAAATCTGGTTTTTTACCCAGATTCATACATGGTGTTGCAAGTGATTTTAGATCATCCATTCTCATTGCAGTAAAGCCCAATAAATTCTGATGAAAGGAAGATAATGAATGAAGCGATGATCACTAAACTCCAAAAGAGAAAACAAGTGTCCACAAGCCATGAAGGAAAAGGACCTACCCTGCTCTTGTCTAAACCTCCTCAACTTACTAGAGGTATAAGAAATAATATAATAGTATCTGTCACAGGACCCTCCCTCATGTCATAGTAGTAAATTAAAACATCAGCAGTAATAGGACCACACATTTTCCATTGTTTTACTTTTAAGGCGTGTCTTCTTTAGAATCAGAATCACAGAGGCAGATGCAAAGGGCATGGACTGAGTTATAGAGTGGTCACTAGAACACAAGCAAGCAATCCAGGCATTAAATGTGGAGTTACTTCCTGTTTTTGTGCTTCACTGTACCCCCATTTGTATGCCAAACGGCCTATGAATCCCATCTGTCAGGAATTGAGGAAGTACAGTACAGTGCAAGCAAAGGAAGCAAATTGAAAGTGATTAAAAAAAAAAAAAACCACAACAACAGAGGCAGAGTACAGGAACAGAGGGGTGATTTATTGAGAGCATCAGGTGGCAGTCCTGTGAGGATTGCCTTCCTTCTGAACTCAGGATTCCAGTGAAAATCACCTGGAGAAAATTCTTGTGGCTGGGATCCTTCCCAGACCAAGTATTTTAAGATGGCCAGGGGTGGAGCGCGGGCATCAGTATGTTCTCAAAGCTCCCCAGGTGATTCTGACATGGAACCAGTATCAGAACCACTGATTTAAAACAAAGACCACAGTGAGACAATAAACAGACACACCTGAAGTTGTTCCCAAACTTTATTATGAGGAAAAGTCACCTGGAGAACTTGTTTAAATTGTGGATTTTCTCAAACCCACCCCACACCACCCCCTGGAAAGCAGATTCAGTTGCGGCGCATGAGCCTTAGGACTGATCGTTTGTCACACTCTCCCCAGTGATCCCCAGGAAGGACAAATCCTAGGGAAAAGATGGTTACCGAGGACAAGGAAAGGCAAGAGAAGTGGACCTTTATCGATGAGGATATCCTTCCTAGCCCTGATCCAGAGCGAGCACACTAAAATCCAGACCTGAAAAAGGTAACGTATTTATTTTCTCTTCAAATGGACTTTCATAGAGAATAATAGAGACTGTGAGCGTTTATTAAAATTTCACTTTCTGCTAAATTTAAATCTTTCCGAAAGCATGTGAATAACACTGAATGGGCACCAGGGAGCTCAACTTACACAGGAGCAAACCCGCCAGGCCAGTCTGAGGACGACATGCAATCGCATATGTTCTACAACACAAAGCTTTCTAAACTTATCTCATACTGAATAAGCGTCTTCTAAAGTTAACATGAGAGACCTTTTAGGAAAGCCAGAGCAAAGGCTATCTGAACAAGGGCACGGGGGTCGGGGCGGGGGAGTAAATGGCCTTTAGAACTCTTCTCATTGTAAGAGATGAAGAATTCAGTTTGAGAATTTCAGGGTTTTATTCCCTCTTCCAACCTGCTAAATCATTCAGTGATCTGCTTCCACATTCCAAGGACTTGCAATGTCAAAAGTGCTACAGAGAGCAACTATGGCACAAAATATTAGTTCACAAAATTTAGATGAAGAGTACAAACTTCAGCCTGGATAGGGAGTCCTAGACATAAATAAGAAGCCGTGGGGGAGATCACGCTACTGACACCTGCGTGAAATTCAGTACCCCACTCAATCTTTTCTGGGTCATGGTTCCATTGCTTGTAAATTCAACATTCTAATAACACAGCTACCATTTACTGAATTCCTGTGCACCAGTATTTTTGTGCATACCTTTATACAACTGTTAGAAACTTTTACCCCGACTTAGAGATGTAAAAATTGAGACTCAGAAAGACTAGGTAATGAACACAAGGTAAAGCTTCTAAGAGGCAAAATAAGCCAGTTTCAGCACCTCTGAAGTGTTGGGGTGCAGTGCCTGTATCTTGCTCACCATAGCAGCACCTGGGTCCAGCAACAGCAGGTACCCAGTGCATTTCTTAAGCCATTGAGTCAACACAGCCCCAAAGCCATGTTCTTTCTCCTTCCAATTATTCTGTGTGCAGCAAGAAATAGACACTGGTGTTAATCTCCCAAAACAAAGTTTGTGGAACTGAGATTAGAAACATTTGAAAAGTTCAATATTTTGTTTCAGGTGAGTGAAAGGGGAGAGGCACTGGATTTACTAGGTGGTGGTTTGCTGTAGTTACCAGATAATACAATGAGGTAAGAATGTTGATGACTCCCCACCTTCTTAATTTTGTGACTTTAATGCCAGTGAGCCACATCTCATTTTCCTCATCTATGAGAGGCATTGTGAATCCAAAGATGCCCAAGGTTCGCTCGGATATTAAATCTCTACAGTAAACATTCCTTTCTTACTGTAATAAAAAGGCTATCCACATCTCTATTTAAATATCCCCAACATCCACTTTTAAGGGGGAAACCTGTATAATCTGTAAAAATGCTTGTAAACAGAATTGACTATTCATATTTTTTTTTGTATATTGTATTTATCCAAGGATCTGCGGTCTCTCCATTCTATTTATCTTTAGTCTGTGGGTAATCTCTTATTCAATGACAGGGAGTGAAAATCAAATATTATATTCAGAGTGAGAAAAATAGTTCCATTTCACTCAACACTCTTTGAGCTCTCTTTCTAACAAAATCAGCCAACAGAACATATAGAAAACTGTGCAAAAAAAAAAAAAAGATTATTAGAGACACACAGCATGTTCAGGAAATGGGAAGAAGGACCCATGAGTCAAAAATTATTTCAGACTTAGAATAAATTTATACCTAAGGATTGTGGTCTTAGGTTAGCTACACAGTAATTCTTAGAATAGTGAAAAAAGCAGAAATGGAAATCTGGAAATGCCTCTCAACCATCTAGAAAAGGGACTCCAACCCAACTTCAAGAGGTAGCAATTATTTTTCTGTCATCTGTCCAATGTCCTGTTCTTTTTCATTCCACTTGTCTCTTCTACCCGCATTGCATACCTACCATGTGTGCCAGATGGTGGAAAGCAAAGAACAAACTTTAAAAAGTGTCTAAATTTGGGGGAGGTGAAAATAACAGGAAGACACATAGATAATCAGACATCATAAAATACATTGGCACTAAAAACTCAGAGTCTGGGGACAAGCACACCTGGATTTTAACACCTGCTCTACTGGTATTTAACCTCTCTGAGTTCAAGTTCCTTAGATTCAATAAATAAAAAATAAATGATGATGATATCTACTTCATAAGCGTACTATATGACTCAATAAATTATATAGGTAAAGAAAGTTACAGTGCCAATTGTGTATTTGGTACTCCCCCAAATGATAGCCGTACTGGTAAGTAGAGATGAAGGGTTAAAATCCACTTTAACCAGGTTTGTGGTAATAGGCCGCCTAGATTCTTAATTGACTATACTGCCCTTATACCAAAGAGCGTTTACTTCTCAAAATTCACTTGGTTTTGCTACTATCACAATAGCCTGGTTCAGTGTTTGTTCCTTGAACTTAACTAAAAAGCTCTCTGGTTTTGTGCTCTTTTTTTCCCCCATTGTCGCTTCAGTGTCCTCCCTAGTTCTAGTCCTTGAATTCTGAATCTCATGTCTTGACTATGTTTCCTCTTGTGGAACAATTTCCACAGCTGCGCTACTGCCTCTGTCTCTACCTCCAGAGCTGAACGGACTTTCACACTGGAATGACTGAGCACGCAAAAGGCCAGTGCCATAAAGGCTACAGCATGGACCAGAGACAAAGCGCTGGAAATCAAGAGAGTGTTTGAGCTCATCCCAGGAAAAGGCTCTCTTGGCTGGCTAAGGGCTCTGTGCACTAGGAAACGCTGCTGTGGAAATCTTCCAAAAGTGTTGCCTGTATCCTTTTCTTTCTCCTGCCTCTCTAATAGCTACTGTTTCTCTGCAGGAACCCCTTCTGTATACCCAGCAATATATTAACCACCTATCCCCAAGGCTATTCTCACCAACCCATCTTCTAGCTAATAAATTCAATAGGCTGTTTTTTTTTTTAAGTAATAGCGCATGTAAAAGTGCATAACACTTTGCCAGGCAAATAAAGAGTTTCAATAACAGCCCTACATCAACTCCAGCTATTTTTGGAGACCACATGAATGGTTTTATCTGTTCACAGGCATCCACTGGCATGGGGTGAGTGTCTGCTTTTGCCATTTCCAAGCGGTGACTCCTCATAATCCTTGTTTCCTTCCTGCAAACACCCCCAGAGATGGCACTCATTCTTTCTTCCCCTTTAAAGAGACACTTTTGACTGTCTTTCACACTGTACAAAGATTCTCTAAAACCCTAAAAGCCAGAAAGGAAAACAACTACCCCTAAATTGTAAATCAGATGCAGGATATTAATAGTATGCTAGATCCAAACTTCAAGAAAACTCATGAGAAAAAGAAGCAATGTTCTAAACAGCAACTTCTTTCTGTAGAACAAAGACTTTTTTTTAATTGCATGGTTACATTCTGGTCTTTTGGTTGGCAAGACGGTGAGATTTACAGTTCAATAAGAATTATATCTTCCTAACTGGAAATCTCAAGACCGAGCTGCACTCACAGGGATGGATCATTCAACAAATATTTATTGAGATCATGCTATTTGTGACAGCAGAGTGCTAGAGCCTTAAGGAAACTTCTAGTCTGTTAAAGACTGCAGAAGCATGTGTGTTATGTGCATAATCACATTCTGCCTCACAGAAAAGTATACGCCATTATAGAGATTGAGAAAAGCAGGAGACTGTGTGTGTTTAGAAAGATCCCAGTAGCTTCTCAAATATACTGCTATATGAACTGGAAAGAAAGGTAAGATTTATGACAGGTAGAGATGAAGAGAAAGTTATAGTCTGAGAGCAGCAGGCACCAAGAAGGAGCATGAGGTCTTGTAGGGAACAGAGAATAGCCTGGTGGAACTAAGATGTACAATATGTTTGAAGGAGTAAGATAAGAAAAGCTTGGGGACAGATGTGAAGGTCAGGACATGAGTGGCCTTATATTCTAATTAACACAATTAGTTTCAGTTTAGTAATAAGTGAAACCCTGTTGAAGGATTTGGAATATCTGTGATCTGCACTATGCTTTATGGAATTAATTTCCCACAGGTTAAAAATTTGCTTATGGTTTGAGATCCTCACCATTTTTTTTCCTGATATTATTAGCATGGTAACTTGTCTCCTACTCAAAACTAATTTTCTGGGTAGAAGCATATGATTTACCATGACAACTATTGTTCAACCTAAAAAGCTCTGTTGTGATCATTCTTTACTAACTTTTCCCCTATTATATCACAATGATGAAGGCAGAGGCTATATCTTGCCGACCGTGCACGTGGGCTATATATATCAATGTTAACAGGTAATGGGTTTGTTGTGACTTGTGGTTCATGGAGTGAATGAGTGAAAACATTTAGGCAGGAAGGCCAGGCAGAAGACTACTGAAGGGAACCAATAATTCACAAAACTTGGGTTGAGGTTACTACACCGGGAGTGGACCCAAAACCACTGCACAAATGCTAAGATCTAAAACATTTTTTAAAATGATAGTGAAAAACCCTTATTTTTCTTTCATGAGCATCGGGACAACATAGTAAATACTAGCTGGTAGATAACTTAGAAAACATCCTTTATTCACTTGCCATGTATGTGCATGCTTAGGTTCACACTGTATACAACAGTGTGTGCACACAAACACACGCCCTATCCTTGATGCGGATTTTACCACCAGTTGAAAATAAAAGTAAAAAAATATGAGTGACAAAAATACAATGGGAACCAACAAAAGAAAATGAATAAGATGTCTTATTTAAAAAACAGATAAAGCCTTAAGTAATAGTAATGATTTAAAAAAACATGCTCACAGTCATGATACAGCCAGTAATCTAATCTTTTCACCATTCAAAAAGTTTAAATTATCAGTAACAATAGAAAAAATATCATTAGAATAACTAAAGTCCAAATAGGCAAGTTACACTGGCAAGGAAATGGAAAAACAGTGACCTCTCATTTGTTGCTGAGGCAATACAAAAAAATTACAGCCACTTAGAAGACAATCTGAGAATTTCATAGAAAATTATACATGCTGTTATCATATGATCCAGTAATTGTACCCTTTGGTATTTACTCAAAAATTCAAAACGTATGTCCACATAAAATCTTGGGCATCAATGTTTAGTGTTTGCTCATAATTGCCAAAACTTGGAAGCAACCAAGAAGTTCTTCAATAGGTGAAGAGGTAAACTGTGGTAGAGCCGCATGATGGAAAATTATTTGGCAATAAAAAGAAATGAGCTATCAAACCACAAAAAGATATGGAGGAATGCAAACTTAGGAATGCATATTGCTATGTGGAAGAAGCCAATCTTGAAGGGCTATATATCGTTATGATCCCATCTATACAAAATTCTGAAATGTAAAATTACAGAGACAGTAAAAAGATCAGAAGTTGCCAGGAGTTCAGAGGAATGAAAAACAGGAACTAAGGAACAAAAATAGGTAGTGCACAGAGGATCTTTAGACAGTGAAACTATCCCACTACTACTGCTCTGATAGGCACATGTCATTATACATCGGCCAATCCACCTAGACTGTACAATACAAAGCATGAACCCCAGAATAAACTAGAATTTGATTAATAGCAATGTATTCCTGGGACACATTTGCACTAGATTCAAAGTAATTAAGTTAGTACACTTGACACCATCAAAACAAAGCTCAAAGAACATAATGATAGTTACAACTATTGGCTGTCTCACAAACAACAAACATTTTATAAACCAGATACAAGACACATTTAATAACACGAGTACAGAGCAACATGACAGAATAGACCTTTAGCTTCATTTTACCACATGCAAAAATACAAGTAGTAACTGTCCACAGGTCAGAATACCCTCCTAGAACTCATGAGTCCAGGTGAGACACCTCCTTGGACCACATACCTGAGATAAAACTTAGTCAAATGCCATGCAGAATGATTCTCGTTGGTCACACTGACTCTCCCTCAAGTACCGAGCCATCCAGAGAGAATTCTCTGGGAATTACAGTTTCTACAGTGGAAAATGCAAATTGAAGGTGAGCATTCAGCTTCCCCAGTATTCTGGAGTGCTGTGCAGGAGACTCACTCATGTCTTGTCCACAGGAAACTAGGAATTATCTACAGTCGTGCCCCCCGGGGATCAGTCAGAAATGAAGAACAGGGGAAGGGCTCACAGTAAATTTGATGTTGGTGCACTGCTCCATCTTTTAACCAATGAAGGCACCACAGAAGAAAAATTAGCCAAAAGCATCACACTGAAGGAAGCGTGGTCCATGATCCTCCAGACTTGAAGCCTCAGTCAGCTTCCCCACAGTGTGGGTGTTCTCACATCTTCCACAAACTAAGAGGTAACTGCAGTTCAGCAATTATAATAGGAGTATCTGACCCCACTTAATTCCATTTGCAGGGTTACAACTCCACCAAACCTCAATGTTCTACCTAAGGCTACCCAAAGTCAGAAAGTAAGTCTATTTCCACATGTATCTGCAGCATGACTTCTAGTCATGTCCACCCATATATCTGAGCAGTGAACTCAGAGACATTACTAACCTCAGAGACCATCACATGGCCCAACCACAGATTCCAAATGATAGTACCTCCCAACAGGGAAAACAAACAGTAGCCCTGCCTGATTACAAATAATCACTGAGCTCAGCCAGCAGCCGTACCTGACAAAAGAACACATCCTGTGCTCTTAACAGAGCATGGAGCACAGTCACCAATATCATTCAGTTGTAGAGAACAAGAAGTAGCCCAGTCCAGCTAGAGAACCTTGCCTGTCCAGTATTAGTTGTGAGCTCATCCGGATTCCCAGGCTAAACAATGCTGGGTAAGAAGAACAAAGCTGGAGGCATCACACTCTCTGATTTCAAAACACATTACAAAGTAATTGTAAGAAAAAAGCAGCACGACTCTGGCATGAAAACAGACGCTTTTGATTAACGAAACAAAATGGAAAACTGAGAAACAAAGCCCCTGCCTTTACATTTCACTGATTTATGACAAAGGTGCTATGAAGACCCAATGGGCAAAGGACGGTCTCTTCAGTAAATAGTGTTGGGAAAACTGAGTAGCCACATGCTGATGGGTGAAGTTAGAACTTTATTTTATGCCACGCAAAGGTATACTCAAAATTGATGAAATTTTTAAATATGTGATCTGAAACTGTAAGGTTACTAGAGGAAAATGAGGGAAAGTCTTCATGACAAGGGTCTTGGCAAAGATTTTTTTTATATGACTGAAAACAACAAAAACAAAAACTGATGAATGCCAAACTTAAAAGCTTCTGCACAGCAAAGAAAATAATTCATCAAGGGACTAGACATCCCACAAAATGGGAGAAAATATTTGCGATCCATACATTTGATAAGGGGTTATATCCAAAATGTACAAAAACCACAAACAACTTGTAGCAAGAAAACATTTAACTCAAAAACAGATAAAAGACCTGAACAGACAATGTCAGGAAAAAAATCATATAGACAGTGTCAGAAAAAATTATATAGACAGCCAATTAGTACATGAAAAATGTTTTCTATCACAATCATTAGGCAAGTTGCTATGGTTTGTGTCTATCCTTATGCAGTCATAGGGTTGTTTTTTTTTTTTTTTTTCCAGAAGTGACTGAGTCTAGATTGTGTGATTCTGGGATTACGGGTGTGTGATCAGCACCCTGATTTGTTCAGCACTGCCCAGCAGCCTAGTTAGAGTATAAAAGAGCCACAAAGACGCTGTTAAGGTCTCTTGCTTGCTTTTGCTGTCTGCTGCTCCCATGAACTGTTCTTCTCTGTCAAGTGCCACCCATCCTTGGAGTCAGTGGGTTATAGACTGAAAGCTCCACAAACTGTGATCTAAATGGACCTTTGGTCCCTTAACTTCAGGCACCAGGTATTTTGTCTCAGCAATGAGAAAAGTATGTAAAATAAAATCACAATATGTTAAACTCACACCTGTTAGAATAGCCTTTATCAAAAACATGAACAAGCCTTGTGTGGTGGTGCAACACCTGCAATCTTAACACTCAGGAGGCTGAGACAGGAGGATCGCTGCAAGTTCAAGGCCAGCCTGGCTACAAAGTAAGTTCAAGGCAAGCTTGAACTGTGTAGCAAAACCCTGTCTCAAAAAGACAAAAAAATTAAAAAAGAAAATAAAGGACTATGAAAAATAAGCATTATCAAGGATGCAGAAAAAGGCGATCCTTACACATAGTTGGTGGTGATATAAATAAAACTAAAAATAGAACAAATCTGGGACCCAGTAATCCCACTTCTAGATAGACAGTCAAAGAATTTTGATGAATATGTCGAAGAGACACCTCCACTTCCATGCTCATAGCAACATTATTCAAAACTGCCAACAGTCTAAACATCCATCCACCAATTAATGGATGAAGAAAATGAAGCACCATGAGGCCTTAAAGAAGTGGGAATTTCTGTCCCATGTGACAACATAGATGAATCTGGATAACATTATGCTATGAGAAATAAGCCAGGCACAAAAAGACAAATATTGCATGATTTTGTTTATATTTGAAATCTAATAAACTTGAACTCATAGAGGTAGAGAGCAGAATATTAATTACTAGAGGCTGGAAGAGTAGAGAGAAAAGCAAGAGTGCTTCGTTTCAGGTAGACAGGAGGAATGGAGTTTGAGAATTATTACACACATGGTGACCACTGTTAGTTAAATTCCATTATATATTTCTGTCTTGGAGTGGAATATGACCCAACTTATTTGGATGGATTTATTTAACATTATCCATAAGTATAAAATTATTAGAAGGCATTTATTTTATAAAAGTATATTTCATACTTGCTGTAACAGTGATACATACTGCAGCAAGATATATTTTACTTTTAACCACCCATAGATAGACTATAACTGAAACTGTTAAACACTGTGCATGTCCCATTAACAAATCACACATACAAAATGAGCAAGGTGCCACACACCTGTAATCCCAGCTCTGATGGAGGCTGAGGCAGTAGGACTGTAAGTTTGAGTTTTTGGGGGCAACTTAGCAAGACCATGCTTCAAAATAAAAACCAGAAAGATGTGGGGATGGGTCTCAGTGCTAGAGGGTCCCTGAGTTTGCCCACCTGGTACTGTAACACACACATGCACACACACAGGATACAGAAAACATAAAGAAAAACTCGTTGCTCATAGCTGTTTGGGGGTGATAAGCTTATTAGCGTTAATTAAGTCGCATCAGGAAAAGTTTCTTCAAACAATGATTCTCTTCTGCAATGGTTTCCAAGCCTGGCTAATTATGACCATTCTATTCTGTGGAAGGGATGAAAGGAACCTGGTTTGGGATTAATCTCTTAGTGTGTATTTTCCCGTTATTGACTAAGTAGTAACACGTTGAACCAGGACATCCCACAGAATCATCAGAAGTATTGCTGCTGCCAAAATAAAATCTAACATGACTGCAACTTAAGCAATAGCTCTACCCTCTTCCTGACTTCATGGATGGTTTGAGGTAACTTATCCCCTATAGAGTACAAACCTTATACTCAGGATGAGGATCCTAGATATCTTCTGGCTGCTCATTTTAGAAGCAAGAAAATAAAATTACACAGGCTTAGGAAATGAACAAGTGCTTTCAGTATCCGATGGACTATAACCTATGCCAGAAGTAAACCACAAATATGTTCAAGTCTTTTGGATGAGAGAAGAAAATCCTCAATCTCTTGTCATATTGAGGATCTATTATTGAATGACTACACATTTAATAGAGAAAGTATCTTTTCCATACCCGTTATATATGAAAGAACACTTGTAATGATAAGTGCAATTTTTTTAAAAAACCTGTATCACTTTAAACAATTAGATTGCATGCCTATCTCTTTCCTTTGTTAACAAAGTGGAAATGTCCAATTTGAAAGTTTGTCTTTCTAGAATACCTTAACATATAAACTGTGCAGTTAAAGACATTTTTATACAGTTTGAACAATATTTTAGCAAGAAGTTGTTTTCAGAATAGTGCAGCATTCTGTAAGTTGTTGGGTATTTAGACCATCTACTGAGAGATGTCATTTTAACAGTCGTCAATTTTAAATATTATCTCATCTGATCCTTGCAAAAGAAAAAATCTTTGAAATGAGATAGTAATTTAATCTTTATGTTTGAAGATAGGTACAATGCACTTCAGAAAGATAAGTAGTTTAGACTGAAAGACTCTTAGAAGTGATTAAACCTTCAAGGCCTATATCAGAATCACTAGGTGGATGAGGAGATGTTTACAATTTAGATTCCTAGACACTACCCAACCCTTGTGAATCAGGACCTCTGGGAGCAAAGGCCAGGAAGCACTGACAGCCCCTAATCACTCCCAAACCATTTTCTGAGTCTTGGATGCTGCAGAATCAGTTCAGGGACTGCCATAGGAACATAGAGAAAGCTTAATGGCTAACCCAAGTAGGCTGCAAATTGGTTATATATGGGGTTTCTACTTATGAAAAGTAGAGAAGGTGTTCTACTGTTTGAAACCTTTACCTGAAATTTTCAGATGAAGGAGTCAGTCTCATAAATATCAAAGTTCAAACAGTTTAACATGACAGGCCTAGATTCTTTGAAGATTTGATACCTGTTCTAGATTTTTCTACATGATATTACAGTGAATCTTCCTGCCGTGAAAATGGGTGAGATCCAAAACCCAAAAGAAGATTTACAAAAAACAAGTGTGTACCTATAAACACAAAATACAAAGTCAGCACTGCAATGGGACCCTTTCAAGCCACAGTGTTAAGATTTTCTCAGGAACCACTTGGTCAATCAGGCGAACATTGGTGCTTTAAGGCAAGAATACCACAGCTTCATGATTTGGGTTCCTCACGTCTACTGCTCCATCTCTAGGACACCCCAGCTCTTAGCCTCTGGCTTCATCTCTTCCTGCCCTACTTGCCCTGCCTTGAAGGCACAGAATCTAAAAGCAGGAATTCCCCCACCACTTCATTCATTCCCTACACATTCTTGGGGACAACCGAGTCCAAGAGATGAAGTAAAAAGTCACAAGTTCACAAGTAAAAGGAGTAAAGTCAATGTTCAGGCTGCCTCTTCTTAGGTATTTAAATCTAGTCCTTAGAAAATAGCCACAAGGATGAAATCGCAACCAAAAAAAAAACACCCCTGGTAAGAATAGATCTGAATAGAGGCATCTCTGGATTCAAAGATAGGCTATCTATTAGAACCACCAAATAATTTTATGTTTTTATGTATGAATTGATCATAACGAATAACTATTTTACAATTGGTGTTTTTTCATTCCTCCCATTCTTGTGTGTGTGTGTTTTTTAATCAATAATTCTCTCTGACAGTTCCATTAAAACTATGAATGAAAACTCCTTCAGTATGGTGATGTGTAGCAACTGCATGTATTCAGATACCTGCAAGGTGACTAGATGACATTAAATTTTATAATTTCCAGCTAAGAGATTCATAACAAACACCTTTGCAAACTGACCACTTTCCAAAGATATTTGGCAATAAAACTCCACTTTAACAACACAAGTCTTATTAGAAAGGTACAAATGATCAGGCACTAGAAGAAGCATGCCATTGGGAAGGACAAATTATGACCTGCTCTTTTTTTATCTCATTTGAAGAGTATCTGAGTATGTGTTTTGGCTCCTTTCTTCTTTCTACAAGGTGTTGTGAAAGTGGTGTTCTATTTAATTAAACCAAAACAAAATTACCTAAATATTTAGCAAGAAATACTGCATTTGTGATTAATCTCACAAAGAATTTAAATTTGAAAAGTCTGGACTCTACAGTGCTTAATGATCTTCCTAAACATGAGTTTGAGTTTTCCATTGAAGTTCAATTCCCCATGGGGGTTTGTGTTATTGTATGTTTGTGGTATGTGACTGGGTATTGTAAGTCTTACTGCTGTAGAAATGTGCTCAGCTCAGAGCTTCTGCTATTGCATATTTACAAATACTGGTTATGTTTTTAAAAGTAAAAACAAAAAAAGTTCCTAATATGTAACAAGAAAATAGAAATACTTTTAATTGAAAGCTAGCTGCCTATTCTTTTAGTGCTGCCTTTATCATTAATATATTTTCAGATATAAAGAACCATGTGGATTCATTGGAGTCCTCTATTTCATTGTATTGATGTATTTGTTCTGATTTTGCTACTGTACTTTGGTGGTATGTCAATACTTGGAAAAGCACGGCTTCTTTCTTGGTTTATGAACTTCTTTTTCTTTCCTGTAAATTTTAAGGAAAAATACCGTGTTGCATAATATCTTGTTGGAAATTTGTTTTGAATGTATTGAATTTAAGTCATCTCATCCACAATCATAGAAGCATGTTTCTCCGTTGTTTCAAGTAATCTTCTTTCTTCCTTTTTGGAATTTAGAAGTTGTCCTCAAAGGGTTCTTTGTATTATTTTTTTAAATTAACATATATTAATTGTACATAATATGTAAGAGTTTTAGGTGTGATATTTCTACACATACACATGCTGAGCTCTGATCAAGTTCAAACTCCTTCTTTCCACCCATCCCTTCCTACTAATACACCTTTCCTGATATCTAATAATCACTATTCTTCTCTAAGAGCCACAGTTTTTGGCTTCCACAGATAAGAATGAATGTGTGACACTTATCTTTCTGTGTCTGACTTATCTCACTTAACATAGAGTTCTCCAACTGAATTCATTTGTGGTAAATGACAATATTTCATTCCTCTTTATGGCTAAATAATACTCCATTGTACACAAACACATTTTCTTTATCCATTTTTTGTTGACAGGCATGCAGGCTGATCTCATATCTAAGCTATTGTGACAGTAACTACAGTAAACACAGGCATGTATATGCAGGTTCCTCTTTGGTATATTGATTTCATTTTCTTTGGAAAAGTGATGACTAGCTGGACTATGGTAGATCTGACTGACTTTCGTTAGGGATCTCCACAGTGTTCTGTATCACAGGTGTATTAATTTGTATTTCCACTAACAGTGTATCAGGATAGTTTTCTCCACATTCTTGCCAATGTATATGTATGTATTTATTTATTTTATAATAGTTATTCTTACTGAGGTAAGAAGGCATTTCATTGTACTTGATTTGTATTCCCCTAGTGGTGAATGATATTGAGCATTTTTTCATATATTCACCTGCCATTTGTACTTCTCCTTTTGAGAAATGTTCAGAATATTTGCCCATTTTTAATTAGATTACTGGCTTTTGGGGGGCTTTTTCTGTTCTTTTTATATTCTGCATATTAACTCTCTGAAAGATGAAATTGTTGGTGAGCATTTTCTCCCATTTTGTAGGTAGTCTCTTTACTGTTGTTTCATTTACTGCTCAGATTTTTAGTTTAATGTAATATAATCCCATGTATCAGGTTTTGATTTTCTCTCCTGTGTTTTGTTCTTGTTTTGAGGTTTTTTTTTTTTTTTTTTTTTTTTGGTACCAGGGATCAAACTCACAACCTCACACTTGCCAGGCAGGTGCTTATGCCACTGAGCTAAATCCCCGGCCCCTTCTCTCCTATGTTTTTAGGGTCTTATCCAGAATGTAACTGGTCTTAAAATGTATCAAGGTCTTAAAATGTTTTTTCCTGTTTTTTTCTAGTAGTTTAAGTTTCTAGTCTTACATTTATGTCTTTGATCCAGCTTGAGCTGACTTTTGTACAGATAAGCATCAAATTTCAATCTTCTACATGGGTATATCCAATTTTCACAGCGCAGCTGGTTGAAGAAGCTGTCCTTCCTACAATATATGTTTGTTGTAGGTATTTTTGTCTATAATCATTTGGCTACAAATGCATGGATTTGTTTCTGAATTTCCACATTGTTGCATTAGTCTGCACATCTATTTTTATGCCAATACCACACTATTTTGATTACTATGACTCTGTAGTATATCTTGAAATCAGGTGTTGTAATGCCTAGCCGTGATTTTTGATCAAGAATGCTTTGAATAGTTGAGGTATTTTGTAGTTCTGCATGAATTTTAGGATTCTTGTTTTCTTTTTGTGAAAAAATATCATTGTTATTTTGATAGGAGTTGCACAGAATCTGTACATTGTTTTGGAGACTTTCTCCTGAACACATGTTTTAGAATATCACTTTGTTATGTAACATTGGCTTTGATTTCAGCTGGGCACCATGTTGTAGTCTCCTGTAGCTTCTTTTTCTGTGATTAATGCCTTTGAACACAGTGTATACTGCTGTGCAGTTGGAAAGACCCACTGTCTCTGTGGGTCATGCAAGAGAGGCGTGGTGTAGACATCAGTAGATATGGGGCACCCACTGTGTGAATCCTCCTACACTGGGAGTGAGGTCCCCAGTGAGGTGAAGAGGTTTCCTTAGATACTGTTGACACTAACTTTGCTACCTTCAAAAGCCTCTGGCACTGGCAGCACAGGCACTAGTAAGGAACCTGAAGGACATGTCCTCTCCTCAGTCAATGGTGCAGACCTATATCCTGCATGGAAAGAAACAGTGGCAAGAGACATGGCATCCCTTCCATGGCATTCATGCCAGTCCTGACAGCAGTGGGTGTTCAGATCATGGCTCTGGCCATGGGAACCACTGTATCCTTCCTATTCTGCCAGTAACAGAGGCTGCCTGCACAGAGACCAGAGGCTACCAAAGCCAGGTGGGCATTTGCCCTTGGTCCTGGAGTGATTCTACCTGTGAATGGTGACACCCTTGTACTCAGAGGGCAAATGCACTGACCTGGTTCTTGAGGGCCGCACTCTCCATTTCCCTCTTATTTCAACACTCATCCCCTGCAGTACAGGGACCAAATGTGGTTAGCTAGGCAGCTACCCCATGCCAGTACAGTAGGATGTCCATGGATTAGTCTCAGAGATGGGATATGCAGGGATTTCTGCCCCTGCCCCAGGAGTCGCTCAAATTCAGACAATCGCTCTGTTCTCAAGCAGGCTCCTGGAGTTTTTGTGGGAGATAGTGTGATATCTTTTCCTAAGCAATTCTACTGTGCAAATTTCAAGTTACTTATCTAAGTGGGTTGCAGGCCTGAGAGGATTTAGAATCTCTTGAAACTAGAATTTTCAATGTCTATGGTGGTATAGTGTGCTGGGACTTTTCCTTTCACCCCTACCTCTGCAAAGAGAAGACATCCCTTCCTCAGCTGTGGAGCTCAGAATGCAGATGCAAGGATATTTTGTTTCTTTCTGTTCTGTTGTTCCAGGTCCTTCTCTTTCTTATTGATTTCTGTGTTCTCTTCAGTCACTCACTGTAAAATGCAGTCACATTCTGGTTACTTTTGTACCTCTTTGTAGAGGAAGATGTAAGTGTTACTTGCCTCTATTCTGTTATTCTTAGATCATTTCCCAAATTTTTAAATTATTCAATCATTTTATAATGTTTTCAGTAAAATAAGGAGTTTACTTTAAATAAAGTGTACAGTTACCAGTTCAGAAAGTTGAGAGTTAAACGAAAGTTTAAAAGAAGTCTATGAGTTTTCCACTCATTCTTTTTTGTCTTTAACTTTCCACTAATCTAATGTATCTGAAAAGAGTCTGCCCAAATTTTTCAAAATAAAATTACCTCTGGGCTTCAACCGTGCATTTTTCAAGCATGGATAATTTAAATCTGAAAGAGATTATTTCCGAAGGCTTTGAACAACTGAAAGAAAGGCTTATAATGAAAATTACTTTTCCCTTCTAACACAGCGCTGTATTGTAATATGGAATTCTCACATACTTAAATGTAGCTATTTCCTCATCCAATCCCCCACAAAATGCAATCTTACTAGGAGCCATTATCATTCCAGAGACCAGACCCTGAAATCCAAGCTAGCACCCAGGATACAGTGTAGGAAAAAGTTAGCATCCAGGGTGTAGAGTAGGCCCTGCTTGTAACATTCTACATCATCTGGACCATGGCTTTACCCACTTCTAAATTAAATTCTCTGAAAAACACAGAGACTAAATTAGATGCTCCATATTTACATGGGAGTGATATTTGCCTTTTATCTGAAATTTTCTAGAGGCTTGTATAGAAATAGTGTTAGTAGACGCATTGTATAGTACAGGTGAGCTGCAAAATGAACTGTGTTCCTTTTCTAGATCATGGGCATGGTAGGAGTAACCTCTTCAGAGAGACACAGATTCTTCATCCACTGAATAGTGGCTAGCCTTCTAAATAATCTTTAAAGTGTTACACTGAATAAAAATTACATGACTCTGATTCCAAATATGAAAAATACATCACTCTTGCCCCTATCAAGTGGTACATGTTGTAGAAATTAAAGTTTTTGTCCACAGAATGTTAGAATAAAGATTTTATATAACTGACAAAGTGGCAACCAACGTAGCAATGCCTGGAGGGTCTTAAGCCTGAATTTAGCCCGAATAAGATGCTAACATATAATATAGAGAGGATAGGGAGGTAGAAGGGCAGTAATGATCAAACCAAAAGACTTTTAAGGTGTGTAAAATTACTTGCTTAATTCAGAAAGAAGATAAGCTTCAGAAACAATAAAATTTGGAAACTTTTAGGAAAAATGAATTTAGGAACGAGCTCTAATAGGTTTGGTGTAACTTCTGAAAGAATAGAAGTATAAGTGTAAATTTAAAGTCAGAAAACAATATAGGACTATGCAAGAGAAGAAGCAAAAAGAAGCAAACAAAATACCAGATGACATAAAAGAACTAAATATGTTTTAACAGTAGCTACAATAAATACAAATTATTTAAATCCACCAATCCAAAGAAAGATTTCAGATTGGATGAAGAGCATGATCTAGCAATACGTTGAATATTGGAGTCACATTAAGAGCAAGCATACACAGAAAGGCTGAGAACAGAATAGGAGAAAACACGTATCAAATACAACTGTAAGATGAAAGCCGAACATTAAGTTTCAGTACCATCATCGAAAGAGCCTAGAAATTTTTAACCCTGTCCTTACAAGAAAGGACTGAGCAAATGTAAAATCAGTGACTTTTCTTGAACCCATTAGAGAACTGAGTTTGGGGACAAACTGCATTCCAGCATCTAGCAAGACAGAAAAATCCAGACCTTCACCATCTAGATCTACTTTCCTGGAACAGAAGTGTCTGGTGTCACAAACAGGTAGAAACACGTAAACAGAAACTTTGATGAACTGCTGACTGTAGGCTAACTTGAGTGTGAGAAACAGTCTACAAGTGCTGTATCTCTAGGAAACCTACCAACTGCTTAAAAACGAAGGTTGGAAAAGATCCTCCTGTGGCTGTAACAAGGGATGGAAAAGAGTCATCTTTAGGAAATACATCTGGAAGCTTCTGCATTTTAAAAATGTCCTCCCTTCAGAAAGAAATACATTATCAGAGCCTTGTCTAATAGCTGTAGGGAAGGACATTTATCTCAGTCCAGGCCCCCTTTCTTGACTCATTTATGGGGAATGGCATCAGATATACACGAAGATATGCTCATGAGGTTCACAAACTAAGGGCCCAGACTCACTATGAGATTAAGAGCTAATTGGAACATTATTGAATACTGTCCTACTTCTGTGGCTTGCCACCAGCTACACCAACAAGATTCTAGTATAAGATAAAGACAATCTATTCCAGTTTTCTGTAAGGTTTTATCATGAACAGGTGTTGGACTTTGTCAAATGCTTCTTCTGCATCTAGTGAGATGATCATATGGTTCTTGTCAGTGGTTCTGTTAATATGGTGTATTACATTTATTAATTTGCATATACTGAATCATTCCTACATCCCTGGGACGAATCCTACTTGGTCATAATGTGTAATCTTCTTGATAATAAGCTGCATTCTAATTGCCAGTATCTTATTGAGGATTTTCACATCTATGTTCATTAGGAAGATTGGTCTGTAGTCTCTTTTTTGCTTGACTCCTTCTCTGGTTTTGGTATCAGGTAATGCTTGCTTCAAGAAATGAGTTTGGGAGCATTGCTTCCCTTTGAATTCTATTAAAGAGTTTAGGACGACATCATATTAGATCTTCTCTAAATTTCTTGTACTCAGCAATGAATCCATCAGGACCTGGGCTTTTCTTTGTTGGTAGGTTTTTAATTACATCTTCAATTTCTTTGACTTTATATCTTCTTGACTTATCTTTGGTAATTTATATGTATCAACGAATCAGTTTGTTTCTTCTGTGTTTTCAATCTTATTATAGTTTCTCAAAATAAATATTAATGATCTTCTGGATTTCTGCAGGATTTGTCATGATTTCACCCTTTTCATTCCTAAATGCATGGATTTGAGTCTTTTCTTTCCTTTTTCAATAAGGTTAGCTAAGAGTTTATCAATTTTATTTAGTCTTCCAAAGAACCAACCCTTAAATTCATTGATTCTTTTCTCAATTGTATCAATGTCTTTGCTAATCTTTATCATGTCCTCCCTTGTATGAGCTTTGGCTTTGACTCATTCTTTTTCTAGAAGCTTGAGGTTCAACATTAGATTGTAATTTAAGACTCTTCTGTTGTTCTAATGTGGGAATTTAGTGTTATAAATTTCCCTGGTAAGATTGCTTTCATTGTGTCCTATAAAAGCCACCTATGACAAACCAACAGCCAATATTATAATAAATGGTCAAAAACTGAAAGCTTTAACTCTAAAGTCAGGTACAAAACAGGAATGTCCATGGTCAGCACTCTCATTCAGTATAGTTCTGGAAACATTAGCCAGAGCAATTAGACATGAGAAAGAAATGAAAAGAATAAGGATAGGAAAGAAAGAAGTTAATTTATTATTTGCAGATGACATGTTACACTACATAGAAGATCCCAAAAACTCCACCAAAAGACTTCTAGGTTTATTAGTCAAATTCAGTTATGTAGCCAGATATAAACTTAACATCCAAAATCAATAGCACTTCTGTATACAAATAAACTCACTGAAAGAGAATTTAGGGAAATCACATCTTTCACAATAACATACAAAAAAATGTAACACCTAAGAATCAGTCCAACAAAAGAAGTTAAAACTTTATTTACATTGAAAACTACACTAGTCTGAAAAATGAGACCATAAAGGATATCCAGTAATGTAAAGATATCCCTTACTTTTGGGTAGGAAGAACCAGTATAGTAAAAATGGCCATACTCCCAAAATTGTTATACATATTTAATGCAATTCCAATCAAAATACCAATAGCACACCTCACAGAATTAGAGAAAACAATAAATTCTGGGCAACAAAGGCAAGGCAAAAGACATCACAATCCCTGACTTGAAAATATACTACAAAGCTACAGTGATTTAAAAAAAAAAAAGTATAGTACTGGCAAAAAACAGACCTGAGTATGAGTGCAACAGACTAGAAAGTGCAGAAACAATTCCAAACAAACTCAGCCACATTATCTTTGAAAAAGTGGCCAAACACCTTCACATGAAGAAAGATACCATCTTTTATAAATGGTGCTGGAAAAACTGACATTTCATAAGTCAAGGACTAAAACTAGACCCATATCTCTCCCCATGTACTAAACTAAAATAAAAATGGATCAAAGATCTAAATATTTAGACAGAAACACTAAATCTGCTGGTAGATAGAATAGGTAGAACTCTGGGAGATATTGGTGTATGCAAAGAGTTTATGAACAAAACCCCAAACACAAAGGAACTATCACAAAGAATCAACAACTGGGATCTCATCTTATTAAAAAAACTTTTGCACAACAAAACAAAACCACCAACAAATGAAGATCAGTCCATAGAGTGGGGGGAAAAATTTTCCAGCTGTTCTTCAAACAAAGGACTGTTATCTAGACTATATAAAGAACTCAAGAAAATCAGACCCTCAAATTTAAAGACCCAATCAAAAAATGAACATACAAATTGAATAGACACTTCTCAGATGAAGAAGTAGAAATGACAAATAGATATATGAAAAAATGTTCAACATCACTGGTCATTTGAGAGACACAAATTAAAAGAACACTGAGATTCCATCTTACTCCAGAAAGAATGACTGTCATCAAGGAATCAACTAATAACAAATGCCAGAGGAGCTGGAGAAAAAAGAAACCCTTCTCTGCTGTTCGTGGGAGTGTAGACTGGTACAACCATTGTGGAAATCAGTGTGGAGATTCCCCAAAAAACTAAAACTAGAGGTTACATTTGACCCAGCTATTCCCCTTCTTGTTATCTTCCTGAAAGAACTAAAAGCATCATAACAAAGAAATATATGCACACCCATGTTTATAGTGGCACAGATTCTAATAGATAAACCTTGGAAACAGCCTAAATCCCCAATGAATAAATAAAGATAAGATGTGGTTCTTTTATACAATGGAGTACTACTCTGCCATAAAGAAGAATAAATTTGAGACATTTCTAGGTAAGTGAATGAACCTTGAGCTCATACTCTAAAATAAATCAGCCACATATGTTCAAATATTACATGATTTCTCTGGCACAAGGAATTAAAAGTTTTAATAAAGACAAAAAGTGTATAGTAGATACTGTGAAATAGGCAGAAAATGCTCAAATGGAAAGAGAAACTAGGGAGCAGGGAGGGGAAAAGGAAACGAGAATAGAAGGAAAAATAGAAACAACGTTTTTATAAGTAAGGCAGGGTTGAAGAGTGGGGAAGAGATTGAGAAAAAAATGAAAATCAAGATACCTCATGTACAGGTACAAATTCCACATGATGAATGTTATCAATATGCATATCTAAAATGTACCAATAAAGTTAATTTCCTAAACAACCAAGTTTCCAGTATAATAGTAGTGAATTCCAGTTGAATGATGAGAAGTAGACCTCCTGAGGAAGAATACCTAGGGAAGCTGAAAGTCAAGAAGGAGAATAAGCCGGGCGTGGTGGCTCACGCCTGTAATCCCAGCACTCGGGAGGCTGAGACAGGCAGATCGTTGTGAGTTCGAGACCAGCCTGGGCTACAAAGTGAGCTCAAGGCCAGCCTGAACGGCATAGTGAGACCCTGTCTCAAAAACAGGGCTGGGGATCTAGCTCAGCAGTCTAAGCGCCTGCCTGGCAAGCACAAGGTCGTGAGTTCAATCCCTGGTGCCGCAAAAAAAAAAAAAAGAATAAAAGCCAGAACACTACAGGACTATGAAGTCTCTGGAACAGCAAATATTAAACAGAGAACAACTCCTAGTTGGATGAGCATAAATCTCTAACTGGAGGCCTGTTTGTCTTACTTTCTAAAACCAGCTACACGTCCACCTTACAAGAAAAAGAAATTATAAAGCACAGAAATAGGGTTAAATAAAACCCACAATCTAAAGAGATAAAACATCACTAAAACCACACAGAGAGAAAACACAGATTTTGGAATTAGCAGAAATGAACTACCTATGATTCATATGTTGACGGTGCCAATGAAATAAGTAGAAAGTATTCAATAACAGAGATGGATGCTGTGAGTGGAGAGAAAGAAACTCTCAGAAAAGAATTAAAATTAAGAGGAACATCAAAGATGGTGGAATAGTAAGCAGCAGAATAAACAGTCTCTCTGAGAGAAATAGTGCAGATGCTGGAATAAAACATCATGGAGAGGACAAGAAGGAAGGAAGTGGGTCCCCTGGACCCAGGAAGAATCTAAAATATGAATTGAAGCCCACAGAGAGAATAAAAAGAAGAATTTAAATGAAGAACAAGGTGGTGCTGGCAGCGCCTTAGCCTGGAGCTTTACTCACCCTGCAAGAAGAGCTGTTCAGCCTGGAGACATGTGGTCGCAGTTGTGGTCACAGTCGCAGTTGACCCCAGAGGTTGTGGCAGAGAGGTGCAGGGGTGGAAGAGAGTGGCAGAGGAAGAGATCTGTGCTGGCTGGTGGTGAGTGCAGGGGACTGGATCCCCCCATGGGAGAGAGTGATTGACCAGGAGCCATTTTGGAGTCAGGCAGGATACGTCTGGGGCCAGTACGGCTGCTGACTTCTGCCGGCAGCACCAGGTTGTGGGCAGACCCGTGGAAGTTGCTTGGACTGAGTTTGCCTGTGCAGTCCAGACAATGTAGCATAGATTCCTCACCAGCTTAGATCCACAGGCCCTGACCAGGTCTGCTCCCATGCAAACTCTGGGTGGGTCAGTACCCAGCTCAGTGCAGAGGCACAGGCACCCAACATCAGATGTCTGTAGCCAGCACTGGCCAGAAAAGCTGAACAGTCTTGCTTTGGACAAGTTGTGGCCAGTGCTGAGGTGCCTGGAACCACACTACCCAGGTGTGTGGAAGAAATCAGGAATATGCCAAGATGAAGAGGGAGAGGGCAATCTCTGGCGTCCAACCCAAGCAGTGCAATTTCAGGGGCGGTAAACATGGAAGAGATCAAGAATCACACAGCTGAAATGTCTGAAGTGTTGTCAACTGAAGTGAAGAAACAACTTCATGAAGCTATAAGAGAAATTAGAACAGAAATTCTATTCCAGGTAAAAGAAGAAATGAAAACCATAATAAAAAAAATACTAAGCATCTATAAAGAAGACACAGATAAAAAAAAATAGAGGAGCATAGGAAAATGAGGGAAACCATGAATGAACAATATAAGAGATTTAGAATGTATGAAACAGATTCAAAGAGATATCCAGAAAATTAAAAATTCCACTGAAAGCTGGAAAAACACTTGAAAGAAACAGAAGATAGACTTTCAAACCTTGAAGACAGTTTGCAGCTTGTGATCGCAAAAGGAAAGATCTCTTAAAAACAAGGACTCAGAAAGTAACAATTTGATGGCTGCTAGACAACTCAAAGAAGCATAACTTAAGAATTAAAAATGTGAGTGAAAAAGCAGCAATCAAGACAAATGCTATCAGAACCCTATTTACAGAAATAATTTCTGAGAACTTCCCAAGCATGGAAAAAGAAAGTGACATCCAAATAAGGGAGGCATATAGAACTCCAGCTAGCCATAACCAAAACAAATCTATACCCAGACATACAATAATCAAGATCCCAGAAATTCAACTCAAGAATAGAATATTAAAAGTTGTTAGAGAAAAGAAACAGATTGCCTATAAAGGAAAACCCATCAGAATCATGGCAGACTTCTCAACACAAACCATCAAGTCAAGAAGAGGCTGGAGTGAAGTAATGCAAGTCCTGAAAGAAAGCAACTTCCAACCCAGACTAATGTACCCTGCAAAATTTTCTTTCCAAATTAATGGAGAAACAAGATACTTCCATGACAAAGAACAACTCAAGGAATTCATGACCACCAAACCAAACCTACAAAGAATACTAAAGGACATTCTGGAGATAAAAAAGACCATGGTCTCAGGAACAACATCAGAGGGGGACCATCAAGTGGGGCCAGTCGATTGAACGGAAAGGAAAAATAGGAAACCAATGGCAGGAAAATAGCATGGCAGAGACAATGCAGTGCAAGAGGGCCTCAAGGCACCAATAGAAAGAAACACAGGCAGAGTGAATCAGGAGACAGGATCCATCAATATGCTCTATACAAGAAACACATTTAACTAGAAAGAAAATTCACAGACTGAAAGTCAAAGGAAAGAGAACAATGCCCTATGTGACAGGGGGCCAGAAAAAAAGTAGGAGTAGCCTGCGCATTAATTGCAGAATGGATAAGACATGGTATTTTATGTGGTAGAAGCCTACTCAGCTATAAAGGAAGATAATCTCAAGGCTCTTGTAGGTGGATAGAGGCAACTGGCGATCATGCTCATGGATGAAATGATTCAGAGTCACATGGGTGAATTTCATGTTTTCTCCCTAGTATAACAAACTAAAGGAGTTAATGGGATTGCAAATACACAATACATATTGGAAAAGTCAAAGGGGAGGAATTATCTAAAAAGGTAAGGAAGTGACCACTGTTAATCTATTATGATTTGAAACTCATATTGTCTTCATTGTTCTGATTAGTTTCATTTTATTCTGATTTGTTGGATTTTATTATACTTGATGGCATGGACAGCTATTTTAAAGATAACAAAATATACAATTGCAGTCATCAAGGATGTCCAATTATCTTGTTTAGAAATCCTGTATTGCTTTCATTGTTTTGTTTTGATTGATATTACTCTGTTCTGTGTTGTTTGATTGTAATGTATCTGAAGGGGTGGGCAACTATTCTGAAGATAACAAGAAGCATTATGGTAGCCTCTTCTGTTTTACTAGTATCTTGAAGTTCTGTATTGCTTACATTGTTCTGCTTTGTTGTTTTTTGTTTGTTTGTTTGTTTGTTTTGCTGGTTTTATTTTGTTATATTTTGTTTCATTTTACTTACCCCTGATGGTATGGGTAGGTATATTGCAGATAACAAGAGGCATTATGGTAGTCATTATTGATTGCTTTTTACCCTGTTTAGAAGTCATGGACCATGTTCATTGTTTTTTTGTGATTGACTACTCTGTTTTAATTTTTTTGGTTATATTCTTTTCAAAATAAAAAAAAAGAATTAAGATTAAATGCTAGAAATCAACAACATTGTAACATAAATGAAAAATTCTTTGATGGACCCTCAGTAGACAGAACATAGTGAAAGAAAGAGATGGTGATCTTGAATACATGTCAAGAGAAGCTTTACCAAAAAATGCAAAGAGTACAACAAATTAAAACAAATAGAAAACATCTCTAGGAGAATTGTGGCAGGAAAGAAGTTTGGTCCAGGTCTGTTGGTCAAATGAGACACAAAGAAGACAATTCATGAAAACACATGAGATTAAAGGAGATTCATGAGAGAAGTGCACGACTTGCCTTGCAGGCCAATGCTAAGGGGGTGGGCATCCTGGATACACTCAGGTGAGAAGCAAGAGAGTGGCTGTCTTTATAGGAATAAGCTGGACACAGGTCACACAGGAGCTGTGTGAGTCAGTAAAAATACATATTTTGTGTCAGTAAAAATACATATTTTGGTCAGTAAAAATACATATTTTGTGAGATGAATACCTGGTCATGAATCAAACATTTAGACATTAGGCCATCAGTCAGGATATGGAAGTAAACCTTGCCAGGTACATTGTGAATGAGCATCCTACCAGGGCAGGGCTAGAGTTTACAGCCACTGTCCAGAGAAAAAGACCTCAAGCGTCAAATTAGAGAAAAACACAACAGAATTAGATTACAGAAAGAGAACACAGAGAAAACAGAATGGATTTATTTGAAATAATAATGACTGAGAACTTTCCAGAGTTAATAACAGACACAAGACCATAGACTAGGAATGTCAAAAAACACAAAATAGAATAAATACCAAAAGGAAAAAATGTTGATATAAATGCATTTCAGTGAAAGTAACTGGTATATAAATAAATATAAATATATTCTTATGTAAAAGTCAGAGGAAATAAAGGTAAATGTTCATTTTTTTCTCAACCTTAATTCATCTGAGAATAACTGCTTAAAATAATAATGGTAACAATATGTTGAATTATAGCATATGTTTAAGTAAAATGAATGGTAGCAGTGCCACAGATATAAAAAATCAGAAACATAAACACTGTATTATAAGATACTTGCATTGCACAAGAAGCAAAATAGTGTTATTTCAAGATGAATGAGGATGAAAATGTATTTTGTAAAATCTAGACCAAATCTTTGAAAAAGGTAAAACATACAGTTCACACTGGGAGATGAAAAATGTAGTCCAATGAGGTGCTCAATTAAAATCAGAGAAAGAAGCAAAGAAGCCACTGTCACTAGCATGAGATGGTTAGAAACATAACTGAGATAGCCCAAATATATTAATAATCATTTTAAATATGCACTGTCTAAACACAATTAAAAGACAAAAACTAAGCAGATTTTTAAAAACAAGACCTAACAATACATTGTTTTAGGAAATTCACATTATATAAGGGCACCACTTATTAAAAGCAAGCAGATAGGAAAAGAAAACTAATCGAAAAGAAGCTGAAGTAGCTATATTAATTTCAGACAAATCAGACTTCAAAACAAAAAAGTTTGGAAATAAAAGTATACAACAGAAAATAGACAAATTCTTCCCCAAAACATGACTACCCTAAATGTGTATGTTCTTAAAATACAAAATACATAACACAAAAATTGATAGAACTGAAAACAGAAATAGACAAATCTAAAACTATTGTTGGAGTTTTTAATGCCCCTTCTCAATAATTGATAGATGAAGCAGGCAGGAAATCAATAAAGGTAGAGTTGACCTGAACAGCACTAATCAATCACTTGATCTGATAGACGTTTGTAGATCACTCTGTTGAACAAAAACAGAATCACCTTCTTCAGACTCCTCAAGTTAAGCCACACTCTGGATCATAAAACACACTTTGCCAAAGTTAAAGGACTGGGAATCAGACAAAGTATGTTCTCAGACTACAATGGAGATAATGTTAAAGATGTGAAAATCCACTAATATTTGGAAATATAAAGCTATAATTTACCATAGCACAGGAATAAAGGGCAAGATTAAATTTTAATTAAATGAAAATTAAAGTGCAACTTTAAAACTTTGTGGGGTGCAATGAAAGCAATGTTTAGAGAATAAGTTACAGCATGCGATGTGTATGGTACAAAAATAAAGATTTAAAATTACTAGAACTCAGTAAGAAAATAATGGGAAAAAAATTAATGAAACCAAAAGCTCGTTGTTTGAAAAGATCGAAGAAATGAACCCCAGTCAAGTTAACCAAGAAATATAAAAAAAAGAGACCTGAATTACCAATATCAAAAGTGAAAGAGGGATCATCATTATTGATCCCCTGGCTGTCACAATAATAATAAAGAAACGTTACAAATAACCCTATGGTAACAAATTTGATGACTTAGATAAAATTAATCAAGCCCTGCAAAGACGGATGATTATGACACAAGAGGAAATTCCTAGATTATATAATAATACATTAGTCAATAATTGATAATCTTTCAAACCAGGAAATATTTGGTCCACATAATTTCACTGATAAATTTTACCATTTGCAGAAGAAATATCATTTCTTTAGTCTCTTTCAGTAAACAGAAACTTATTCTCTGAATCATTCTGGGAAGTCAGGATTTCCAAACTACTAAAGCCACATACAGCCACTATAAGAAAGGCAAATGATACACCAATATCTGTCATGAATACAAATGTAAAAATCCTTAGCAAAACATTATCAAATGGAATTCAATAACATGTACAAAAACTTATACCACAACTCATTGGGGCTTATTCCAATTATGCAAAACTGGCTCAACATTTAAAAAGTAGTCTGTATAATCTACATCAACACAGTTAAGACAAATCATAGAATCATATCAAGTGATGTACAAATATCATTTCACAGAGCCCCATACCTACTCATGATTTTAAATACATCTCAGCAAACTAATAAAGCAAACCCCTCAATTTGATAAACAATACCTATTTTTAAAAGTCTATACCTAATACCTCACTTAGGGATGCCAAAATGAATACTTCTGTAAGGTTAGAAACAAAGTAAAGATATCCTTTCTTACCACTCCTATTCAATGTTGTCCTGAAATTCCTAGTTATAATAACACAAGAAAGGGATACAAAAGACATATGGACTGGAAAGGAAATAAAAACTCTATTCACAGATAAAATGACTGTCTATACAAAAATCCCCAAAATTGACCACAGAATCCCTCATGAACTAATAAGCAGTACAACAAAGTCACAGGAAACAAAGTTAATACAAATATCAATTGTTTGTCTATGTACTAGAAATGAATAATTGGAACTTGAAATTTAAATGTGCATTCACCCAATAAATTAAAGTACATAGCTATGATTCCAATAAAATATGTGCATAAGGAAAATGCAAAGCACTGGTTTTTTAAATCAAATTTTAAATTCTAATAAAAGTAGATTTAATGCAATCCTGGCAGACTATCCTAGTAAACTATCTTTTAAATAATAGACAAACTGATTATGACACTTGTACGTCATGGCAGATAGTGGGAGCCAAATTCATCACTGTTAGAGTAAGGTGTACTTATAAGCAAGGAGAAGGTTTTAGAATGGTCCATGTGTTGGTTTAGAATTAGATACAACCTTAGCTTAATACAAAAACAGAAGATTACACACAGAAATATTTCATATGAGTGTGTACACATATATATTTCTTGCTCTGCCAGCTGAGAGGATCTAGAACCTATGATATCCACAGCCATCAGAACACAGCATCCTAGCACCCAAATCTGGATTCTCCAATAAAAAGAACTGGGCTCCTTAAAGAAATGGTTAGATCGAGGACTACACCAGTAAACACATAAAATAACCCCGGGATATCTTGGAACACTAGAAATTAAGAAAGTGCTCAAAGAGGAAGAGAAGAGATGGGAAGGAGAAGGAAGAGAAGGGGAGAATGGAGGAGGGGAGGAGAAAGAGAGAGAGATTAAGAAAGCTCCAATGATGGTATGTGTTAAAATGCCAAAGGGATGCAGGAGTCAGTTTAAAAGGTTCAAAATAGCCAAAATTAGAATAATTTTAGCAACAGAATAATTAAAATAATATTGGCTTATGACCCAGAATAGAAGTATCCCAAAATCCATTCTAATTTCAGCTGACAATTTAATGACTAAATGGAGATGAGGCAAGTCTCCCAGGCAGAGTTTCAAATGATTAATATTGATACTGTACCCTTAAAGAAGTGGGTCACCTCTCTCCACTCTTTGCACGACTTCTTCCAAGGAGTATAATATGGAAAAGGAGGGTAAAAGGGGTAACTTTATGGTGGCTAAACCTGACAAACAAGTTGGATGACTGAGGTTAACATCAATATTGATAGAATGTATTTGGAGTAGATATCCTTGATAACATGTGATAAAAACAGTCCTTTACTTCTGTGACCTTTCTCCCAATAACACATTATCCAATCTAATTACGAGAAACCATCAGACACAGCTCAACTGAACGACTTTCTACAAAATTCCTAGGCTATATTCTTTAAAATTCCTTAAAATTCCAGGGTCACTGAAAGTAAAGAAAATCTAAGAAGAGACTGTCACAACCAAGAGGGTATGGTAACATGACAACTGAAATTTGTGTGAATTCTTTGATTGGGAAAAGGACATTAAGGTAAAACTCAGGAAAACTAAGTAAAGTGACAACATAAAAGCCAAAGAAAAAGAGAAATACTGGACTTCAAGAAAATTTAAAATGTTTGCGTATCAAAAACATTATCATCAAAGGAATAAGGCAGCCTGTAGAAAGTAGATATCTGCAAATCATACGAAGAAAAAAGGCTGCCTATAGAGTAGTAAAAAAAATTTGCAAATCATATCTGATGAAGGATTCATATCCAAAATATATAAGGAGAACTCTAAAATTCAATAACAAAAAAAGAAAAAACCTGATTCAAAACTGTGCAAAAGACTTGAATACACATTGACAAAAAGAACATATACAAATGGCCAATAAGCATGTGAAACAATGTTAAACCTCAGGAATCACTAGGGAATGTAAACCAAAACTCCAAGGAGATACCAATTTGCCTCACACATGTTGTGATGGCTACTCTAAAAAAATAAAATTAAAACTGAAGACAAAGATGTTGGCAAAGATGTGTCGAAATCTCAACCCTTGTACCCTTTTGGTAGGAATGAAAACTTACGTGACTACGGTGGGAAACAGTCTGGCAGTTTCTCAAAAAAATTGACGTACAGTTACCTTATAATCCATCAAATCTACCTCTGGTTAAATACATGTAAGAATTGAAAGCAGGGTCTTGGACAGATATATGTACACTCACATTCATTATAGCATCATTCACAATAACAAACATAGAAGTAACTCAAGTATTCATTAACAGATGAAGAAACATGGAAAATGTGGTATATACATACAATGTATATTAGTTTTCCAGTTTCAGGGGGAAAATACCCAACACCCACAACTTAATGGATGGAATGGTTTATTTGATTCATGATTTCAAGGATGCAATCCACAGTTGGCTGGCTTCATGGCTGAAATATTATCCTGAAAGGGGATGGTAGAACAAAGCTCGCCTTCATGGTGGCTAGGAAGCACAGTAGAGGAAGAGCACCTGAATGGAAGGAACCAGGAACCAGATATAAAATCCCCAATCACATTTCTGTGACCCACATGAACACAACCAGAGGTGTGTTTTACTATTCCTCTAGGCAGTTTTTAAACCGATCAAGTTGACAATCCAGCTTAATGATCACACAATGAAATATTATTAGGATTTAAAAAGAAATTCTGACTCATGTTACACTACAGATGAAATTTAAACGTATTTTTTAACATGAACAATGTCAAATACAAAAAGTTGAATATTGCATGCCCCCACTTCTATGTCATACCTAACCTAGCCAAATTTACAGAGACAGAAATTGGGATGATGGTTTCCAGGGTTTAGAGAAAAAGGAAATAAATGGGTAATTATTGTGTTGTGGGCAAAGAGTTTCAGTTTTGCAAGACAAAAACAGTTCTGGAGATGGATTATGGTTATGATTGCACAATAATATGTATTTAATACCCCTCAAACCTATAATTAAAAGTTAGACAATAAATTGTGCGTTAATATGTTCTGCCACTATAAAATTTTGTCTCTTAAAATGAAACATTTGAAATAATAAAAATGTCATATGAACTAATGAATAATTTGGCACAGTTACAAGATGAAGATCAACTTAAAAAGTGAAAAATGTTTTTCTAAATCGCGAACTAGAAAATAAAACAGAAAATAAGATATAATAACAGCAAAAACAATAAACTACTCAATAAAGGATAAACAAAACCTTTAAGAAGAAAATGCCAAAGCTCTTTTAAAGATAATAATATGTAGAGATAAAGGAACATAATATAATATTATAGAGAACATAATATAATAATATAGAGATACCAATCTGCATAGGATTTTTCTCCAGTGTAATTACACTGACATTTATTAATATTCAATGTAATGTCAATAAAGATCCTAGTAGTATAATTTTTGCAAATTTGCCAAACTTTACCCAATATTTCTATAGAAGAATTAATGTTTATAAATAATTCAATTTTTGTTTTGTATTTGTTTTTCTATTTTTAGTGACTTAACACTTATTTCTACAAAGACAATATTTTTATTATTTTTCCTGATTATGTAAACATATGTTCCCTGAAAAAATTAGAACAGATGTTAATAATTCATCTGTAATTTCACAATTTTATGATAGTCAATCACTTTTAATACATAGTGACTCTTCATTCTTTCATGATTTATACATAATTGGAATCATACAATACTTTTTTTATTATGACCGTCTTTGTGTGCTGTGTTCCTCAACTCCATGTATCCATGCCCACAATCTATTTTCTTATCTATGTCCCATTCACAGTCATATACCCTATCATACACATATACCTATTGTTCTAAATTATTCTTGCAACTGTAGAATACTACATACTACTTGAACCATAATTCAGTTACATTCTTCTCCAAGGACAATTTAATTTCAGTTTTTTGGTGAGTATAAATGCATCACTGAAGATCTTTTCCTTTCACAAGTTCCCACTGGGAAACTGTGACCCTTTAGGAGGTGAACCCAGTAGAAACAAATAAAGTCACTGAGTGCATAATCTTAAAAGGGATACTGGGCCCCCTGTCCTGTTCCTTCTCTCTGTGCTTCCAGGAGCTATAAGAAGAAGCATCTTTGCTCTGTCACATATCCCTGCCGTGATACACTACCTCACCACAGAGCTCAAGTGATGGTGCTGAGTAACCCTGGTGTAAATCTCTGAAATCATAAACCAAAACAAACCTTTTCTATTTAAATCAGGTGTTTTGTCACAGTGATGGAATGCTGACTCACACAACTGGGCTGTCTGTGGCATTAAAAAATGGCAATTGGGAATTCAGTGGACAGGGAAATAAAATAAGAAAGAGACTTGATGTGAAGAATGTCATGGTGTACTACACATTGAGATACTGAGGTATAGAATAAACTCAATTCTGTAACTCAGATCAACAATCAAACCAAAAAAAAAAATTAAAGTTATGTATCGAATATAGAGCTATACATCCCCTCAGTTTTCAGCTCTGGAAACTGAGACCTTTAGAGATTAAGCTCCTTGTGCATAATACATAACTAATCAGTGATCACACCAAAGCAAAACCCAAGTATGCAGACCATGTCAACCCACTGCTTCCCTTACATAAGCTTTAAGCAATAGATATACCCATAGGTAAGTTGTCAGGGAGTCAAGTATGCTCTAAAACTTACCCACCATATATTTTAAATAAACTTAATTATAGCACAGATTCAGGGTAGTAGATATCTTAGAGTTTGCCTAACCTCCTCTTTGTCCTGCCCTAGTTCCATGTACTTCTGGGATGGGAAAGGTTTACCAGTCTCAAGAATTCCTTCACGATCACCACCACCACCACTAAAGTAGGTACCTGATCCACACTACCCCAATTACTCTCTCCCGAGCAATGAAATCTCAAGGCACAAATATGAATAATGGCCCCAACCCAAGCACAGAGCACTGAGCTCCTGCTTTCCAGCACCAGAGCAGAAGTTACATTTCTCAAAGTCTGCCAGTGCAGCTCTTTGTTGGATTGTGTGGGCTGCCCAAGCTCTCCCAAGATGTTTTTGTTAATTAAATTAGTATGCATTGTTTTATGTTAGCATGTCTGAAAGCAACATGCTAATTACAATAAACTCTAACCATCCAATAAACAGTCATTTTTCATGATGTTTCAGGATGTGACTGGCCGTGGAGGAAGTTGATTTGGATGGCTGATGTTTCCTAAAATAGATTTTCATAAATCTATTTTACCTATCTTATGAATCTATTTTATTTCAGAATTTTTATGATTTTTTTTAAAAATGGCTTTTAACTGTGCAGTTAACTGAGAAATTCAAATCCATTCCACTAATCAGTCATTCCAAGAGACATTTCAGTATCTTAATGTTTGGAGGCACAGTCAGCATGCTGAGTGATAGGAGATGGGAGTTACTTGAATATGAAAATCTTGACCTTCTTTCTTTTATTTTTCCCTTCTTTACTATCTCCCTCCCCACTAGAATAAAATATAAATCATAATAGACAGCCTGGTGGTAGTAGGTGTACAACAGTACTATAGTTATTGGATGGTTATTTTTTCAGGAAAAAAAAGTTTTAAAAAACTTTTCCACTCTTATATCACTGCCCATGTGAAGTCTGCTGTGTAAATTAATGAAGAAGTGAATAAACACATTACAAAACATAGGCTGCTATAGCTATTTAGCACATAAATCATAAGAGCACAAATGCATGTGCTGCTTGTGTTTCAGGAAACTCAAAATATTGCACATATTTTCTTGCTGAGTTCATAACATCCCTATAAGATGGCAGACAAGTCAGGGTGCAGCACCTTTTCCTTAGATACACTCCGTGCACATGGTCCTCATTCTGAAATTTTTAGGAACCTCTAGAAGACATGAGCAAACCTCTTCGCTTTACATGTGGGAATGGTTTCGAGACAGACAATGGTTTGTCTGATGTGAAACTTCAATTTGGCCATAGAAGTAGACATTGTGATACTCAAGATATGACCCATAAAGAAACTTAAGAAAATGAGTATTAAAGCACTGAGACCAAAAGGAATGAAGAACGAGACGAAAGAGGAGGAAAACGGATGACTCCCTTGCCCTCACACCATAGCTTTAGAGAAGAGACTGGCTGTTTTCATTTACTACTGCCAGTTTCATTCAACGCGTCAAAGTGAAACACGGAAATCTGGTCGTCAAGAGTGCTGCTGGGAGTGAGAGGGGATTGTCTAAGTTCACTTCCATCACTCCACACATTCATGTCACCTCTTGGTCTTGGTCGCATTCTCCCAGTGTCGAGATGGTTTCTTTTTCACATGTAAGTTCTTCCTCTGTGATTTCTGACTGAAATTCAGAAAGAAAAGTACAGAGTTACCGGGGATAAACTGGCATATGAGCCAGTTCTCTGGGTCAAAGAGATACGATAGTGAGGGTAAATGAAGAAAGAATCCATCATCGGTTTTTGTATGGCTTTCAGTGCCAACAAGCTTGAAGTTAAATTATCTATGCGTAACGCATCACTCGTATGTAGTAGTATTTTCTCTCTCTGCTTCTTCTGTTTCTCTGCAATGATCTCCATTCTGCCCTATCCCAAATACCTTATTTTGCACCCACTTTTTCTGAAAATAAGAAGAGTTCATGCTTTGGTATTGTTAAAGCTCATGTTAGTTACTCAGAATAATAGGTTTCATTTTGCCATAGTCATACATACGTATGAGAAGTTTTGATCATTTCTGCTCCCCCACTGCCTTTCTTTTCTTTTCCACTTCCCTCTCTATTTTCTTCATCTTCGCTAACAGTCTCTAGTCTTCTTTCATGTTTCTTCTCTGGAATTACATATGAGAGAAAATGTGATACTGTCTTTATGATTCTGGTTTATTTTGCTTAATATGATGGTCTCCGGTTCCATCTGTTGTCTTTCAAAACGATACAATTTTGTTCTTTATGGCTGAATTATATTCCAGTAGGAATTTATACCACATTTCGTCATGCATTCATCAGTTGGCAGGAGGCTAGGCTCTTTCTATAGCCTAACTATTGTGAATTGTGCCACAATAGATGTAGACATGCAGGTATCACTATAGTATGCTAACTTTAAAATCTTTGGGTGTGTGCCTAGGAGTGGGATAGCTGAATCAAATGGTGTCTCTATATTCAGTTTCAGAAGGAACATCCATACTGATTTCCACAGTGGCTTCTGATTTACATTCTTAGCAAGACTGTATAAAGTTTTCTTTTTCCCCTGTCCTCACCAGTATTTATTGTTTTTGTATTCTGAGAGGAAATCTCAAAGTAGTTTTGATTTGCATTTCCCTGATGGCCAACAATATTGAATGTTTTTGTATAGTTAGTGTCAATTTCTACTTCTTGGGAGAAAGGTCTGTTCAGTTCACTTGCTCATATATTACTTTAGTTTTTTTCCCTCGTGTTGTTTTTTTGCGTTCTTTATATATTCTGAATATTAATCCTCTGTCAAAAGAATAGCTGGGCAGCCAGGGATATAACTCAGCAGCACAGTGCCTGCCTAGCAAGCATAAGGTTGTGAGTTTGATCCCCAGCACACACACACAAAAAAAAGATAGCTGGCAAAATTTTTCTTCCATTCTGTATGCTGTCTCTTCACTCTGTTGTTGTTTTTGCTGTGCAAAAGTTTCATAATTTAGGGTAACCCCTTTTGTCAATCTTTGCACTACTAGAGTCCTATTTAGGAAGCCATTTCCTTTGCTTATCTCTTGAGTGTTTCCCTTATGTTTTCTTCTAGCATTTCAAAACTTTCCAGTCTCATTCCTAGGTTATCTATTTTGAATTGATTTTTGAATCCGGTGTCAGATAGAGGTCTAGTTTCAATCTTCTACATATGGACAGGCAGCTTTCCCAGTACCATTTCTTAAAGAGGCTGTGTTTTCTTCAACGCGTGTTTGTGGCACCTTTGTCAAGTGTCAGCTTGCTGTGGTGGTGCAGGTTTGTTTCCATGTCCTTCATTTCATTGGCCTACATGTCTATTTTTATGCCAGTACCATATCTTTTTTAAAGTCATTTTGCCAACATTTGGGGTTTAAGAAAAATAGTTATAGATTTTTAAACGCCCTTATTGCCCCGTGTTGTTAAACTACTTTTACAAAACTAAATAGAAAGAAACACTCTCTTGGTAGCTAAAACAGGGCCAGGCTTCCAGGAAGAGCCTATCTCACCTCCTTCTCGTCCCCAATGCTCATGGTGGATAAGCATAAGAAGGAATGAGGGTGAGAGAGAAGAGTGTCCCATGGGCAATGCAACTACCCAGCTGCACCGAAAGGTAAGTCAACACCGAGTTTAAAAGTTTGTTTTGGGCAATTTTACCAGAATAAGACGACCAGGTGGGCCATGACTCGGAAGCAAAGTCCAACAGTGCCTTTTTACCCACTGTTTCATTTTCCATGGTTTTAGTCACCAGCTGTCAATCACAATAAAAAAATACTAAATGGAAAATTTCATAACTAAAGAATTCATTCATTTTAAATGGCACACCATTCTGAGTCACCTTGAATTCTCAGGCCATTCCTTCTATCCTGCCCATTGGGAATCATTCCTTTGTCCCCACATCCACGCTGGCATGCTACCCACTCGTTAGTTACTTAGCAGCCACGTTGGTTGTCAGTTTGATTGTGCAAGTAGCATAGTGCTTGTGTCACAATGCCTGCAACACTCACTCCACTTCCTCTCATCACATAGGCATTGTATCATGGTACACTATCACCAGAAGAAGCATGATTATTTTAAAGTAAGATACTTTTAGAGAAATTATGTTCACATAACTTTAACTACAATATATTGTTATGATTGTTCTATTTGGTTACTATTGTCACAGTCACCTCTTCCTGTATCAAATTTATAAATTAAAATTGATCATAGGTATGGATGTATAGGAAAAGTAGAATGTGTAGAGTTGGATACCATCTCTGGTTTCAGGTATCCAGGGTTTAGGGATCTATCCCATACAGATAAATGGGAGCAACTGTAGGGAAATGTTTGAAGACTTACTTGCTCTCAGTTGCTGTACAAACATTAGCTATTACCTTAAAATCTCTAGCATATTTTCTTCCATCAAAATGTAAATTCTTTGCAGAGGACACTGTCATGCAGGATATCATTCTTGCACAAAAACAATGCTGACACTTTTCAACTACTTCTCTTAATCTGGAGCATATGATGAAGGAACTTTTGTACAGAATCACTTCTCATACTTTAATGAAGACAAAATAATGATTTAGAGATTTTTGTGAAGTATTTTTTCAGCTGAAACATCACATATGCATTTATATGGCTTCTTTATCTTTGCAACAGTAAATATCTTAGCAAGGTAAAGATAAGCAACTACCCATAAAAAACTGAAAAAAAAACAAACTAAAACTAAAGGAAAAGCTTTATGTAGCTCTTCAAAAACTCTTCTGATTGAGAAAAAAATCACTTGTCAAATTTGATATAGAAGTTCTCTTAGTGAATCACACTCCCATTTCCACACTAAAAACACATCGTATGGAAGTGTTTGTGCTAGGACAGGAAGGGAACCTCTCGAAATAAAACTGGAGAGGTGAAGAACATTTCCTTCTGGACAGTGTGTCTCCAAATATATTTCTACCTAGGTTTTGTCTGTAGAAATAAGGTGACATTTTTAACTCAGCAACAAAGCAACAAATGTGCTATGACTAGTTACAGAAAGCCTCATTTTTTGTGGACTTTTGGATCAGAAACTGAACTGAAATTAGAAATTTAGATATTGCCATATTTTCCTAGAAATTATATATGCAACTACATAAAACGCATGCAGCATATTTTTTGGTGCTTTACTCTCATCACTACGGATTACTTTTACCATTACTCTGCCAACTACTACTCTCCCCCACCTCATACACTTACCCTTTTTGCCCCTAATAGACAGCGAACTCTGACCTTAGGATACTGGATGCACAATTCTGTTCAAGTACAGAAGCAGGATGCTCAGTCCTCCTTTCCCTGCTCCCCTTAACTCATCAGAGCCTGAACCAAATGACTAATGGATGCTGGACAACACAGCCAGGTCAAGACACAGGTGTGACTAATACTTCAGACCTCCCACTAATCATCTGAGATCTGCCTCTGCCCTGCCTGCCCTCTTCCCTGCCCTAAGTCTCCTACTCCCTTGCCATCCTGTCTTGGAAATAATTCCCTAAATCACTTATCCACAAGTCCTCCTCTCTGAGCCTGCTTCTGTGGAAAATAACCTCAGAAATTAACTCCAAACCATTCTTAAAACAATGCCATCTGCTTTCCCTATTCATCTATAATTGTTGGTATATGCATATATGTACAGTTCAAAAACAGATTTTTCTCTGAATTTGCTTACATTAACTGAAATTCCACAGTCTACTAAGCAATTTCCTGTTATGAATTACCTCTCCTTCAAAGAGAATATAAAACTAAATATTATCTTATTGGAAATGGTGGTCAAATACAGCATTAAAAGATATAAATTAGTTGAGATTTTTAAAACCATATTTAGCTTTGTAGCAGTTTGGGGAACTCTAAGAAAAATTTTAGGCAAATTTCTTTCAAGTGAGTTTTTAAAAATATGATCCATCAATTATTCTTTGATGCCCCTTGAAAGAGACTTGGCTACTTTTCAATTAATATAGAAGTTGTTCAGCTAATAGGATTTAATTTTGAGAGGGGACATGCTATGAAAATGTTAGAGAAAAATTCATGATAAATCAGGAGCATTTTTTAAAAATGAGTAGTAAATGTTTTTTGACCTACTTCCAATTCATTAAAATTGTTCTGAATTCAACCTGAATCCTTGTCTCAGAGCCTTAATAGCCTTTAGTTGAAAAATTAAATTAACTTTTGAGTTCAACTTGTAAAGGTCAAAAGGAACATACTTCTGATGACATAGGAAATTAAGTGTGTGCTAGTTCATCTTCTATGGTTTAATGCATTATTTGAAAGTGATAGGGGGAAAAAACTTTCCATACAAAAAATGTTCGTTTTTAGTTAGAAAATACAGCAATGTTCTTGTAGATTAACTTTGTGTTCATACTTTGAAAAACTAGAGAAATATCTATATCTAATAAATAAACACATATGCAAGCAAAGGTAAACTAGAGAACATAACCAGCATATATCCCTCAAGAAAAACCCATAATCCATATCCATTTACTCATTCTATAGATATTTACTGAGCACCTAATATGTACCAAACACACAGATGGCCCCTTCCCTCATGTACTTAGTCTAAAATTACTCTGTTTTTAAATCCTCATTGACTTCTTTGCAGCATTGGATACTGTTGTCTAATCCATTCCTCTTAAAATTATTTCCTCTCCAGAGTCAAAAGAGAGTCTAGCACTCTGAAATATTGATCCTACCTGATTCCCTCTGGTGTTTCTTTCTTTCTGCTCCTGTCTTTTGCTCATCTCCAGGTCATAAGTTTCCCCAAGAGTCAGTTTATATCTGACCATTGACCTGATTACATCTAACCTCTACAAATGCCTGACACAAACAAACAGTTCCAGTCTACACTAATCATATATGCACTAGATGCATATTTCCAACTGCCCAATTCA